>WBMZ01007512.1:0-125601 GCA_013400975.1 Atrichornis clamosus | reverse complement strand
CAGGCTCAAACCAAAACAGAGATAAAGAAATGTCCTACTAGCTCAGATCAGTGGTCCATCCAAGTGTTCTTTTTCCAGAAAAAGCAGTAGGATATGCTGTGCAGGAGCAATACTAAGAGTGAACACATTTTCCAGTCTACTCTCTGCAGTCTTCCAACATACACAACTGCTGTATTAGCAGTGTTGGATCTCTCTACTCTGAGGGGTAGAACACAATCTGAGCGTGAGAACTGGAGGGGTAATCAAACCGAGATTGGGAAGAAAGAAGGTGGCACATCCAAGTGTTTGTTGAGAAGAAAAAAATGTCAATAGATAGCAGAGAGGATGTTGTCAAGGGAGATAGGAGGTGACCTACAGCAGAGAGTCATGTTTTAGACCATGGTCCTGATGAAATCTGATAAAGAAACAGGGACTTACAATCCCAGCTGCTACAGGACAACAGGGCAGAGTGGTTTGGGCTGCAAAAACTGTGGCACAGCGATTGCATGGCACACTGCATGGTTTTTACGGCCTCCAAGTTTCTCCAGAAACAGGAATAAGATGTAAACAGCCTATGGTGGTGGAGGTGGCTACTTTTTTTTCTACTTTGGCTCTGGAGGCAGGCCAAACTTCGCACATGTTTTAACTCAGTCTAAATGCCATCAGATAAAGCTGTCAGGTGTTTGGGGGTTGGCAGCCACCGTTTGAGAGATTGTCTATGATGGTGTTCAGAAGCTAAAATAGGAAAATTGAACAGTTGCACAATGTTCAAGCATGGTCACAGCACACCTCTCCTAAATCATGACAGCACTAAAACTGGAGAACTGGCAGTGAGGAGGAGCCCATGAAAATCACTCAGCACTATTTACCTGGCCACAGTCGTAACACAGCTGTTATGAGAGTTGGAAGTATGAAAATTATTGATCTTTCTTTGAAATAATAATCAAAACAAAATACAAACATCAAGGCAGGGTTAATTCTGAGATTTAACACAGATGTATACACCTGTGTTCTTAATCACAGGTAGGCAAGGTGCCTACATTTCCCCTTATCATTAGTGGAGATCTAGGGCTTGGTTTATTTGCACAGATGTCATGTGCGATAATGGGAGATTTTCTCTGTGTCCTTCTACCATCCCATACTTATACTTTGGGTCATCTCAGATGTTCCTAGATGTTTACCTATAGACAATAAATTGAGTTAAAAATGGTAATTCTTCCCCTCTTTCCCCGAAGTCCTATATCTCCCTGCCCCACCCCAGTCCTCCCAAAATGAAAGAAAAACAAAACTGAAAAGCCCTTCAGCATTGTATTCTCTCATTCATAAAATGGAGACACTATTTTGACATCCTGCACCATTTCTTGTGTCAAGTTCAGGCAAACCCAATCTCCTGAAGGCTGGGAAATTGTGTGTTTAGTAGTTGCTCACATAACTTTGAGTGAATGATGCCTTGATAGTACAGATGTTCTTGATTTGCTTAAGATCTGCACAACATGAGGTGTAATCATACGTGTGAGTGTGCATTTGTGTGTGCATGTGTACATGCTGCTAATGAAGTTCTAGAGTTGAAATTCCTCTGTTCTTGCTTTCTCATCCAGTGTTTGACCTCTAGTTTCTGTTTTTAAAGGATGCTCCAGACTCTAGTTTCTTTTCAAGAAAGCTTAAAAATATCATCTACCCAATCTTCTTTCTGTAAACAATGATTTAATTACATTATTTCTTGAGCTTGTCATAGCAAGCCATTCTGACATCCCCCCACTCCATGTTATTGTCCTGCTATAAATACATCCGCAGCTCATTTGCTCAAATCTGACTGTTTACAATCACAGCAGGAGCTGGAAAATAATGACTTTGATCACACAGTAAGGTAAGGAGGCTGGCCTAGCTTACATAGAGACTTTCTAAGTACAGTGCTTTCTTAACCCCCTAATGACATCCTCAATTGAATGTTTTTAAGCCAGAGTATAAATATAACAGCAGCATGCCTGTGCTTGCTGGAAATAGGGTTTGCTCATGATATTCAGTTAACTTCCCATGTAATGCAAGTTATGTGCTGTTCCCTGCCTGTGGGCTCCCAAGACCTGCAAAGAGAAGAGTTAACACTCAGAGAGGGCTCATCAGAATCAGTGAAATGCCTAAGCTTGTTAGCTGAGCTGGCTTTGGAGAGAAACAGGTGCCTCCACAGGAAGAGTCAGCGGATCTGAGATATTCCTCACAGGGTGAAATGAATTGCTGTATTGCAGCAATTTTAATTTGGAAGCCTCAAATTAATTCAAACTCAAAACAGCCCCCTGGTGTGCAGCTGAGAAGTGTTTCTTTGAAAACAGAAACAGAGGAATAAGAAAGTTAAGCTGCTTGTCTTGGACATCTTGTGAGGCACCAGCCAGCCAGCAACTGATTTGACAAGTCTTGGCTCCCCACTGCAGAGGTATGAGCACTCTTTGGATGTAAAAACTGCCCCTTTGGAAACACAGAGGGCCTGGCAGGCAATTAAATGAATGTCTGCAGATTGATGAGGCTTCCCACACTGGCAGTAAGGACCCACGGGGCCCTCTCTGGCTGGTCACTGGGGATCTGGGTGGGGAGGGTGGACAAAGTGTTCAGCTGTACAGCTGGAAACAGTGCTGGAATTGCATAGAAAGAGGCTGATTTTCCATTACATGAAGGAGTTTCCACTACTCTGACAGAATAAAAGATTGTTAACACAGAGGAAATGGTCTCCTGGACAAGGCCTTTGCAGTGTCAGAGGTTTGGCTTCAATACACCCCACTGCAACTGCTCCCCAATTCCCAATTTAGATATTCAACACAGATATTGAGGGGATAGAAAAGAGCCAGAGGTGTTGATGACTCTGTACAACTACTGAGAATGTGCTTCGGAAAACACAGTACTTATTTTACTGCACACATTTCAATTGCTGCAGGCAAGTGTGCATCTGCAGCCCCTGGGAGCTGTGAAACCCAGCTCGTGGCTGGGGAGAATCTCTGTAAAGAAATGAACTGATTGCTGGGTAGAGCTGAGTGAGGCTGCATGGAGGGGCAAGGGCAAAGGAAGGAAAATCCTACTCTGAGGTTGTCCCAAAACAATAATCATGGAGCTATTCTTTTGGATTCTCAGTCAAGGGACAATTTATTCTGGATAATGTAAGCTGAACCTTGTAGATTTCAATTGCTTGGAGAAGCAATTCTTCTGACAAATAACAACAGTATAACATAATATTCAGCATTTTTCTAAAGCCCCAGCTCCTTGAGCTATATGATTATACAAGAATCTCTGCTTTGGGCAAAATAAAGAAAAAAAAAAGATCTGTTGATGTGACAGCTATGTAGAAAAGTCTGAGAGTATCAGACATGAAGGCTCCAACTTCAGAAAACTGATAACTTTGCTTGAGTTTAGATTTTAATTTTTTTTAATTATTATTATTTTGGGGACCATACTCGTCATTTCATTAACACCACTGGGGTAGTGGACAAATAATGGCAGGAGAGTAACCAGAGGACAGCTGCTCACACTGCGATACCCATGAAAAAACAGGCAGGTTTGTATATACCAGTATTGTTCAGGAGGAACAGTAAATAACAGGAAAAAAGGAGATCACCACGCTGTGTCCCAGAAACCGAATCTGTGGGCCATTAAATGTGCTTACCTAAACACAAAAAAAACCAAAGGCATTTTTACCTCTCTGACAGAGAGCACTGAGGCATGACTGCAAGCCGGGTGCAGCTCCATCCTTGGCATTTTGCTCACGAGGGTGAGCATTCCAAAAGCTGTGTCTTGTGTCATGGGTAAGTGACTCACAAGCACAGCAGAAGCCGTAAAATTTGTCCTGGGGGCTCTGAGAGTCCTATCAGGGCAGAAAGTGGAGTAGGTCCCCACCACACGCGAGTGTGTGGAGGAATGCAACCGTGGTCTGTCCGTGCCATCACCATTCCCACATGCTCCCAAATTCACCTCCCTTGCAGAGCAGCCAACTCCTGCAGCTCCTAGGCACTAGGAAAGCACAACTCAGCTCCACCACCTCTTCCCA
Source organism: Atrichornis clamosus (assembly GCA_013400975.1). NCBI lineage: Eukaryota > Metazoa > Chordata > Aves > Passeriformes > Menuridae > Atrichornis > Atrichornis clamosus. The sequence goes on along the minus strand of WBMZ01007512.1, from coordinate 121,595 downwards.
GACCCCCTTCCCAGGATGTAACTCTACTTGATGAGAGTCCCAGAGATGCTAACTCATCTCTGAGGCAAAAATTTTGTCAGAGACATTTCTACATTAACTATGGTTAAAATTGTCCATGAGTTTTGTCACAGTCATTTCAAAGAAAGCAGGTTCAATCATGATAAGAAGCAGCAGCACTATTCACTGGGGTGGGATTTCCCCCTGGAATTTCCTCAATTTCCTCAGTGAAGAATTTGCCTTAGATCAATGCTCTAAATCCAACAGGATTTAGAATCTGTAGCCCTAAAGCTAGCCAGCATTTAACCCACTCCTAGGGGTAAGGGTACAAAGGAAGTAAGCAATGATTCTGCCATCACTTCGTGTGGCAAACATTTGCAATGAAATGACCTGGGGTTTTGTTTTGGGGTAAATTTTTTTGGGGTGGTGGTGTTCCTTTCAACCTGTCTAGGTGAGAGCCTGAGATGTTTTCTCAAGAGCAGATGCATTAAATTGCAGTGCCTTGGACAAACAGTTGGGACACTGGCGGCCTGATCCAAGAAATGCTGGACAGTTTTGCATGCACAGGCATATGAAGATTCCCCTGACTCAAACCTGTGTGCTTTAATTGCATAAACCCTCAGCATTTGAATTGCAAATAATTTTTTTCTGCATCTTTGTGCCTTTACCTGATGAAGAATTTGTCACTTCCAGACCTGGCATATTCATGCAGTTATGCTGTGCTTTGTAAACAAACCACTTGTTTGTAATGCTCTTAAAAAATTCAGCCTAAATGTTTTTACTAAGTTATTTATGGCTGCACCAGATACAGCTGTATGAAATGTGGCTTCTGATGCCACCTGTGCCCTATGAAAGACGTGTCCATAAATCATTTTGAGATCCACTGGAATGAAAGTTCCTACCTAAGCCAAAGCATGGTGTTTCACAGCTTTAATATTTGAGTTCAAATTCATTAATGAACTTCTGTCAATTTACTGCAGGGAAGGAACTAGGATTTTTTCTTTTAATGGCTATATAAAGTGACAGGAAAGTCTGAAAGAGGTTCAAAAGTTTAATTCCACTAACTGTCTACAGCTCAGGTACCGTGTTATTCCTTTGATCTAAAATTGTATTAACACTGAACAGATTTACTCTGAAGTTTTCCTACACTACATATTTGACCATAATGACCTTCCAAACCTCCTGATGTTCTTTCTTGTTATAATTCCTTCTTTCCTGGTAGCTTCCAACTACTTTACTTTGTAAAGGTCCAATTTTATTTTCAGGGGCATAGCTATCATGCAGGGATTTAGTACCTCAATTTGCTTTTCCTAGTTCCTTTTCATACTTTTCCCTTCTAACAAGTAGCCCTGAGGTTCTGCAAACCCCAGGGTGGAAACTGCACTTCTGTGTTCAAAATAAAACAATTCTTTTTCTGCACAGGCTGATGAGGGACACTGAGGGAGGGAAGGACACAGGGAAGGAGAAAGGGGAGGAAAGGGAGGAAGAGGAGAAGGGATAGAGAGGAAGAAGAGAAGGCAAGGAAATGTGGAGGGAAGGAAGGGAGGAGGAGAGGAAGAAAGTGATGAAGGAAGGAGGGAAGGAAGGAAGGAAGGAAGGAAGGAAGGAAGGAAGGAAGGAAGGAAGGAAAGCATTGAGGCTGAGGAAGTCCCAGCCTATTATATTTTACAAGGTAGTCGGACACTATACTGCCAAAAATGTTCTTTTAATTAGACCTTTAATGATTAAGCCTGAAGAAATTTTGTAGTAATTTAATTTCACAGTGTTTCTGAGGTTCATTTACTTCATTTGAGGTAGATCCTCAAATTAATTTGCTGTCATGCACTGTGGATAAATTCTTACTGTGCCTTTCTAACACCCTGCCCCACCCTTGTGAGTTTGGTTCTGCTCTGAATCAATTCAGAATTATCTTTACTCAGAAAAAACCCCAAACAAATAAAAAAGGAGACAATCAAAAGAGGAGAAGAATAGGTCTGCAGCACAAGTTTCTGCAAGGTAGACATCCTTTCTTATGTAAAAATCCCTTTCACAGCTGGGAGGAGAGGCAGAAAAGAGGAGTATATTGAGACAGCTTTCCTTGTCGTGAGCCTCACTATAGCTCAAAGAGATAAACCAACAGAGATTATCACCAGTGTGTTAGATCTGCACAAAGGTGCCAGCACAAGGAGCCTCACCGTGTCACCCACGAGGAGTTGTGTCCCAAAGGAAAGACTCTGACTGTTCTCTGGCCTCTCCTTCAGCACAACACACAGGACTCGGAAAAGAATCCGACATGGATCCAAAAGAGGAGGCAGAGTTTGGAGTTACTAAGAACTCTCTAGTATACTTCTTACCCTGAAAACCAGAGTTATAAACATCTGCTGGTCATGCCAGGTGATTAGGACCTATTTCAAATGCAAATTCACTCATGTCACATGGAGCTCAGGAGCAGTGGAGTGGTCCCTTTTGTTTTCTGAGCAGATTGTCTCATTTCATTAAATAAAATTATTTCGGAAACATCCCAGGCCTTAAACCTCTGTCATTAAAATAAGCCACCTTGGATGGCTTGGCTAGGCAACTAAAGCTGTGATAATTAGCGTTATGTAGTGATTTACTAAAAAGACTCCAAGAATTAGGTTGCACTCATTCTGCTGTCCAGGTCAAAGGGCTGTATTGTTTGAAAATATGTAAGGAATTCCCTTGTAGAACACATCATGAAGGGCAATAACTGCAATGCCGCACGGTTATTTAGGCAGAACAGGATGCAAAAATGACATTGCCAGTGAGAAATTAAGGCTGAGGCTGCACTGGCAGACTTTAAGCATGTTCAGAGGAACTTCTGAAAATAACTGCGATTCTTTGCTTGTAGGGGTGTGTATGTAGGTACACTGGGAACACAGGATGTGTGAGACCAGCTGGGCCTGTTCTCAGACTTTGTAATTGCAGATAATTACAGAGATATTTCATCTGGAAGTACCCACAAAACCTCAGTTCAAGTCATCCTTACAGACAGCAACAATGTAAATGTACAAAGGGTCAAAAATGACCAGAACTATACAACACAGTGGAAGAGAACAAGAGAGGTCAAGGACTTCATTCCTTCAACTCAAAAAACACTAAAGTGAAAATACCCTATTCTTCCAGGATGTGGATTATACCCTAAGCTACCGAAACAACAAAAGAGAAAAAAAACCCCAACAACAAAACACCCCAGATTTTAATCATTTAAAATGGAAAAAAAAGTCCTCTAAACCAAATATCTGATAGTAACTTTTGACCCATGTTGAATGAATAAAATTCTGAAACAAGACATCTAGCACCTGTAGGAGCACCAGTGTTGTTCTGGCCATCATTCCATCTCTTGACACAGGCAGTCTCTGCTGTTTCACAAGGTAGCAATTATTTTTCCTATGAAAGCAAGTGACGTACCAGGTTTGGGAGACCGAGGGTGGAGGATATCTGTAGTACTTGTCACGGGCAACCAGCCAGAGTATGGGTTTGGAACAAAATGGATGCCATAAATAAAATAAAAGTTGATTGAAACTCAGTTGTCTGAGGACTGTTCACAGCACTGGGCTGGATCCTGCCCATGGTCTGTATAAATGGACACTGGTGATGTCAGGACCTTTGCCAGTACAAGATGCAGACTGTGCCCACACTGGGCAATGGGAAGGGCAAAAGAAGAATGAATAAATCTCCCAGTTTCCTGCAAATTCTCAATACGTACCAAAACTAGAAAGATGCAGGATAACCCTCTTCAGCTGAAGTGTTTTGCTGTACCAAGAGACACAGAGCAAGGATACTGCCATCCATCAGAACACCAGAGGATATTGAGCAATTTTAACTATTAACACTTTGTGTTCTCTCCTGCAGAAATTCAGGAACTCTGAGGTGGGAAAAAGCCAAAGCTAATGACCTCCCAACACTTGAAAAGTGAACTCCAAAACCCTGGGAAAAAGAGGCTCGCTCGTTCTCAGAGTGAAACACAAGGCATTCAAGTTCAACCAAGTGCAGTGAAAAGAAACAGATTCTCAAAGATATGTCAAACTTCTATACTTCAAAACATTCTTTAGCACAAACAATAATAAGCAGAGAACAATGCTCCAGTATCAGGAAGGTGGATAAAAATCTCATCCATATAGGAAAAAGAGTGAAAGGGGGTGAAGTTTACTTATTTAGAAATGGTGATATTGTGATTATAGAATAAAGAAGAAATTCTGGTGCTTTAGGCTCAGCTGTTATTTTACCAGAGGTATTGTGTATTTTTGGCCAGGTACTTGGCCTGCTATTGAAACACTGGCTTAATTTATCTGCTTCCTACTAGGCATACTCAGCAGTTTGGGTATGTGCCCGAGTTAACTTCAAGGATATGCTTTGGATAGTACAAGAATTTAAGATCTCTGCTAATTAGGGATAGGCTGAGACATGCAATTAAGTGCTTTGCTGAATCATCCTCAGCATGTTCAAATTACCTTGCTGGAAAAGAACTTTGACAAATTTTTTCTCTCTCATCAGGAAAAGACACATCTGATGGGTAAGGATTTGAGGTATAATAGTGCGGGATCTTACTAGTAAACTGGCGCTGATCTGTTAGGTTGCCTCTAAAATGACAAGTTTTCCTAGGCTCTGCTAGCAGTGAATGAAGAGACGAGTAATGTTTTGTGGGGTATATTCTGTGCATTTACTGAGAAACCTGCCCACTTTTTGCTCATTCTTGCAAACTTTAGAGGTGTTTTTATCGCTCCTCTGACTAATATAAGGAGCTTAAAGCAAAATACTTCTTGCCATACCCACCTTCTGTGCTTTAATTTAGAGAGAATAAATTCTGGCTGAACAGTCAAGGAGATAAACAAAGTTATTCACTATCTCACAATTTGTCAGATATGATCTGCTTGTGATTAGCAGACTTTCTATTGCTTCTTTTGTTGAACTACTCTGGTGTAATGAACAGTCAGTTTAAATTTCTTATTTCTCAGTGGCACTTGATCACTCCCTAATTTCCCCCTTTCCCGCCCACCAAATCACTCCCTTTCTTTAGGCTTGCCATACATATGTGTATTTTTATAGCTTTCTCCTAATTTCCCCAAAATTTCACAACTGAGTAAACTAGGAATTTTTTTTCAGATCAATTTCTGTAATAAGCCAAAGCAATCCCAAAGCAGGAAACTTACTCCAAAGACACAACCCTGCAAAAATAACTTAGGAAATAATGAATCTGTAGGATGAACATGGAACCTGGTACAGAAACATGCAGTCTTTCTAGAGAGATGTGACTGCGATGAGGGGACAAAACCAAGAAGAAAAAACTTTGTCTTGAGAAAAAGCTTTGTAACATCTCTAAGGAACATTTGAGAAGGAAGGGAGCTGGCAGAAGGAACAACTCTCACCATGAACAAAGAAACTTCTGCCACATCTGGTGATCCAGGGTTCAACAACATGAACAGTTCTACATTAGGCTTACCTGGTACGTATGCAGCAGTACAACGTGTTCCAAAGTCATATCCCTTTGATGCTTCAGAGAATCACGGAAAGGGTCAGGTTGGAAGGGACCACAGTGGCGCAACCTCTCTGCTCCAGCAGGGTCATCCCAGAGCACAGGGCACAGGATTGTTCTGGATTATTTCCAGTGAGGAAGAGACTCTACATCCTCTCTGGGCAATCTGTCCCAGTGCTCAGTCACCCACACAGTAAACAAGTTCTTATATTCAGGTGGAACTTCCTGGGCATCAATTTCTGCCCGTTCCCTCTTGTTCTATTGTTTGGCACCACCAAGAAAAACAAGTGCTAAAAAGTTATTACTGTCTGACAATCCTGTAAATTAGGGCTACTGCTGTCCTCACCAAGACTAATCAGTGCTATTCCTAGAGGTCAAAGCACAAAGGCCATTGGCCTAATTCCAAAAAGTGTAATTTCTTGCCTGCATAACACTAAAAGTTACTTTGGTAGAGATATGTGGATGGTGTTAAGACAGAATGACAGCAAGCAGCATCTGCACATCAGCAGGGATGTCCAATACCAGGGATATACTGGTACCCATCTGTTTCACAGCTGGTGACAATCTCCATCACTTGAAGCCTGTTAAGGACCAGTCAAAAATCGTTTCTGGGATTCTAAGCTTTCCTTCAGGCAAAATACTGTCAAGACAACATCTCCACATTCCTTCTGGGCTGATCTTATACCTGGTTTTGGGATAGGAGGACGCAAGCTGGATCTCTGACAGTCAGCTTTTTTCAAGCCTAAAAAAAGCTCAGTAAAGCAACTGCAATGGATTCTATAAAAGAAAGACTCTGAAACTGAAGTAGACAATGCCCAGATGCAAAGAGCCTATATAAATCTGTCAAAAGCCCGTGTACAAATGTTGTGAAGCCTCATTTCACTTCCTTTGACATAGCTGCTTGATCTTACTCTCTCTGTACTTTTAATTGAATCAACTTTTGTAGCAATCACAGAAAAAGGAAAAAAATGCAAACTCATAACTGGAGGTAAAGAGGAAGCATCTCTGCTTTGTTGCGTCTTCTCAGCTATCACCAGAGATAATTCACTAGGGAAATGAAAGCCATTCTGAAAACTTGGAGTGGGGAGAAGTGATGAAACACCTAGCAGGACGTCAACTGCATTAAAAGATGGAACAGTGAAAGCTCTGTAAAATAAGACTTCCTAGAAAGGGACTATAAAGAACTGATGTGATAAAGAATGATTTCACTGTGTGAAATATTTCTTCTGGAATGAAATTTGATAACTCAACAGTCCCTTAGAAAATATCACCGTACTAAATAAGAAAAAAATACTGTCCTCTCTGTCTCACAGTTCTCCAAACATCTGAACAGTTCACATTCAGTAAGGCTTTTTGACTCCTCTGTTAATGTAGTAATAAGGCACTAGCCTTATATCACTGAGGAGGAACCAAACCATAAAGTGGATTAAGTGAGCTACCTGAGAGTGCACAGAACTGTTGCCTGATAGGCTTATTTGATAGATATCCAGCAAAACCCGAACTGAGAATTAATCCCAGATCTCTTGAATCCAGTTCACCAGATTAAATTTTATCAAAACTGCTACTGGGACTTCAGGACTGAGGGATAGACACATCGCATTTGTCTCTCTCTAAGGCAGATGCAAGCTCAGGGCAAAGCCTTGGCAATAGAAAAGTGTACTGTTTTTAGTGGTTGAGCACAGATGTGACCACCCTGGCCCTGCTCTAAATTCTTTGTAGAAAAAGTTGTTGATCACTAAAGGACAATGAGGTACTATCTGTGGCATAAAAGACTTCTGTTTATTTAAAGGAGAACTACTTTGAGTATGAGTAGAACAACTAGATAAAATATCAGAACAATGAAATCAGCCATAACTCCCAGGAAAACTCAGGCAGAACAATCTGTCCTTCTTACATGACACCAGTATTTGCTCTCAGATGCTGACCTGTGACAGTTACTCTCAGAGGAAGAAATCCCAGTCTTCATCCTGAGGAGTTATATCCACAAGGAAAATCCCTCCTTGTGGCCCTGGGAGCCTCCTGCTGGAGCCTGGCTCTCACCCAAGCTCCCATCTGAGGTGTAAGAGCTATGCAGACATTTACCAGGGCACAGCAACCAGGTATCCTATGTATCCACAAGCCAGGGCTCACTACTCAGGCTAGAGATGATAATCCATCCCTAAATCCCACAGTTTAGAGCAGCAAAGAGGTAGATCATCTAGCTTGGAGCAAAAACAACCTTAGCAACTGCCTAGCAACACTACTGCAGAGAAAGGCAGGAGCTGCTGGTTATCTGGATGCGATAACTCACAAGGAAGAGCGAGCCCCAGACAGAGCTCAGCAGCTCCAGTGCACAAACTGAGTCTCAGACATGCCTCTCTTTGCCCTAGGAAGGCAGGAACTTTCTGTCAGTAAAGCATTAAACACTTACAAAATGTTAAAACCTTCCCCTAAAAATATGTTTCTCTCAGTCTTCGGCCTTGCCAGGTTGATAAACTTGCCAGGTAGACAAACCACCAGTAGGTTTGTTCAAGGTTTATCAAAGGTTACCACTCACTCCCAAGACTGAGAGGGTTTTTTTTAATCTTCAGAACATATCATCATGATTTTGATATTTTTTCTTTTCTGCTTATAGAAATGACTGATGGGTTGTGGAACTGTTATGGACATCTCAAATTCTTCACTGAAACATTGCACAGTTGTAACTTCCCCCCTTGCAGTTTATAGCCTCCATAACTGCTTTATTAACACTGCTGTAGAAGAGAAATATGACTTGGGCAGTATATTGGTGCCCATTAGTATTGCAGACTCAATAACATGCATCACATTGTAATGTCTCTGATACCACAGCCAAAATGGTTACAGGATGAATGAGCCTATTAACTCCAGGGACTGTCAGCAATTTATATTCAAATGCTGGTCCACCTTAAAAAAACTCTTTCTTGCAGGCTTGGAGCTTGCAAACCTTAAGTTAGCACTTTCCAGGTTGAGAAACATTCATATATAAAACAGCTGAAGGCAGAGACAAGCTTAGAAATTTAAGAAAAGTGTTCACTTTGGCTGTCCAGTTGTGAGGTCTCNTTGCCTGGGCTGTCCAGTTGTGAGGTCTCTGTGTAATAGCAATTATTTGTGACAGAATGGAATGGAATGGAATGGAATGGAATGGAATGGAATAGAATACAATACAATACAATACAATAGTTCAATTGAAAAGGACTTGCAGTAACCATCTTGTCCAACTGCCTGACCGCTGCAGGGCTGACCAAGAGTTAAAGCATCTTGTTAAGGGCATTGTCCAAATGCCTCTTGAACACTTCCATGGGAAATTTGTTCCACTGTTTGAGCAACCTCTCAGTAAAGAAATGCTTTCCAGTGTTAATACTGAGCCTCCACTGATGCAGCTTTGAATCATTCCCACATGTCCTATCACTGAACACCAGGGAGAAGCACTCAGCACCTCCCACTCCCTGGAGAGAACCATGAGGTCACCCTTCTCCAAACCAGAGAAGCCCAGAGTCCTCAGCTCCTCCTCAGAGGACATGACTTCCAGCACCTTCACTGGCTTTGTTACCCTCCTTGGGACACATCCAAGTACCTTCAGATCCTTCTTAACTGGTGGGGCCCAGCCCTGCACACAGGGCTCCAACACTGAGCACAGAGGGATAATCACCTCTGCTGCCTGCCTTGTCGTGCTGTGTTTGATGCACCCCAGGATGGGGTTTGCCCTTTTGCCTGCCATTTTTTTTGAAAACTGAATGCAGTTATAAATAACTCCATGAGGTAATGACTAATAATACATCTTCTTTTACTTAATATTGGCTTTGACATTCTAGTTTTAGAACTAAATTGGCAGGTTACCTATTAGGTCATTTAAGTTATAGATACAAGACTGTAGTATTTCACCTTTAGATTACTACCTGTTGAAATACATTTATGCAATTGCATGCAATCTCTGACATCCTTTTTTTGCCATTTTTTTTCTTTTCCATAATAAATATATTTTGAAATAACATGCTTTTAATTCTAAGTTAGCTCATACTAATAGGTTTTCAAAGCATGAATCTGTTGTCATTCAAATGGTGAACTCCAGAAACACTTGTTAAGAATGAGAATCATAACATCTGTCTTAGAAAGCTCGTCATATGAACAGCTGGGATTTTACATCATATCGTGGTAAAGGACTCCATTGGTTTCTCCAAGAACCTTGATTTCCACTTGGATGATGTTGGAGCATGGGTAGATTTTTGCAACTGTCACTGTGGGGGGTTTTTGTGTGTGTTTGTTTGTATGCTCATTTCCAGCCTAAATCTCCCTCAAAGCCCCATAAAATGGTAAATTTAAATCAACACTTTGGTTTAATTGCTCAGTGCTGTGTAGCTAAGAAGTGAAAAACAGTCTGAGCAGATCCTATATCCCTGATACAATCCACTGCAATTGATTTCCAATCTTTTTCTCTACAGATGTAGGATTTGAGCCCCCACTGCTCTGAAAGGAAGACATGATGTCCATCAGGATACTTAGTCCAGTTCCCACAGTGACGTGCAACCATGTAACAAAAGAAATACAAGGAAGCTGCCCTTTGTGTCATCCTGAAATATAACTCCCACAGCCTGTACATTATTTGCTTTTAGATGACAGTATCCAGACCATATTTCATTTACCAGTTCATGCAGATATTTCCAATTTCAATTTTTTTCTGTATAAATTATTTCTTCCAAACCCCACCATATGCAAAGGCACCAGTGACTTTTCACTGTACATCCAAGTACTGGAATCAATCTGTCAAACATTTCTGTTTTAATCTAAGCTACATTACATTGGAACATAAGCTGTCAAAAGCTGAAAGTGGTGAAACCTATTTAATACAGTTGAATGTAAAATGTTTTTCCTGCTTTATAAAAGATTAATAATATAACATTGATATTTACACTTTTTAGAACATCCCTTACTCTTCTCACATTAGGACCTGAAATGCTTTTATCTCTTAAAACTGCAGAGATGCTAATACTCAGTATTTCTGATCCCCACCAGGACCTCTTTCTATTGCATTGTCTTGGTAACCCCATTCTGGTAGAAAGGATGAGGCAATATCCAGCTACGCGTACCTAGAATAATTCCTTGTCTGGGTCTGCCTTGAATAGAGCAAAGCAATGAAAGATTTAATAATTGCTGAGAGCAGAGTTTGCAATTTCTAGGACACCAAGGTTTCCTTCTAAAATCCCTCATTTAAAATACAATTCTTGCAGATATTTATATAGGTTTAATTCTTTGATTGCTTTTCCTAAATACCAAAATGCCAGGTAGTTTTCACTGGAGTCTTATTTGGAAGCAATGATAAGGATTAACAAAGCTTACCCAGTATTAGGAGTGTGAAAAGGGCTGTGGATCCAGCAATGTGTGAGGAGGAAGATAGGGTGTTTATCTGAAAATCACAATTATAAATGCTGCAATCTCAGTCTTTTAAAAACTGCTATACCAAGTTGTTCTTTCAGAATCACAGGTAGTTCCATGATGCTATTTCCTTTTAACATCTAAATCAGAAATTATAATAATTCTTTGCACTATTTAAGGACTCTGCTGTCTTTTTTTCACCGCTTCTTATAGAAGGGAGGCAAGTTATAGCACAGCCTAAGACCTCCAGATCTGTCTCTTCTGTTAGTCCCAGCATGAAATAGGTCTTAAATCAAGGAAGTTACTAAAATAGCTGAAAAGAAAAAAACCCACACGACCACCTGCAGCATTTATTGCAGAGAAGCAGAAACAGGACTATGGCAGTCCCATGAACTTGTAGGGATGAAAGTGGCTGCCCCCATCATTTCACTTGGGAAATCAGTCTGTAGTTGTTGGATAAGCACAAACTGAGAGAAGAGGAGCATCAGGATTCATTGTTAAAAAGCACTTGTTTGCTGTCTTACTCCAGCGAGGCAGGGACTCAGTGGGAGAAAGTATTAAATCCCTGTGTAGGTGAGACTTTCATTCCTGCTCCTGGCCTGTGCTGACAAAATCCAGTGTAAATCTAGATAGGATTTAACTATAAAGCTGCACCTTATAAAAGTGCATCTGTCTTCTTGTTACCAGTGAAAACAAATACCATGATGAGTGAAGGAAAAGCTAAAGAAAACAGTATCTATGAGATAAAAAATACAGAATGAAAATCAGGAAAACTAAGAAGATCTGCTGGACTGTGACTCACATTTAACCATTGCACTCAGAACAGGTAAAGTTAGTGTGGACCAGAAAAAATATGGCAAGGAATAAATCTGTGGAGAGCATAGAAATGGCTAAAGGACAGACAATTTTGACTTCAGCAAGCTGCTGATTTATGTTCATATGAAGTGGCATAGCTGCCAGACATACTGACTCCAGTCCTTGTTGCTTCCAGAACTGAAGAGGCAACAAACGTCATCACAGGCTTCTCCGTGCATAATGGATACGAAATACCATCTTCTCAAGTCATAGAAGGTGATTATTGATACTTTTGTCTTAGAAACGTTCCATTTTAAGTTGCTCTTATTAAAAGTAAAAAAAAAAAAAGCCTTCTAAACACCCCAGAAATTTTGTTTCCAGTCTATTTTTTTAATATGAGTGTATTTTTCAGGGCACAGTAACTTACATGTTGATGTATTAGCTTTGCAGGTGAAATTGGAATCTTTCTGTCTTCATTCTAACTCTAGAATACACAGCAAAAAATGCTATATGATTATAATTTTAATTCTCCCATCAAGATATATGTTTGTGTCTCTTGTTAATGCATTCATCAACTAGTATTTCCAAACATTTCCCTATTTAAAAATGTATATTGCAACATTCAGGGAGAATGTTGGATTCATAACGACACAAACTACAGAATAAAAAATAATCCTTTGTGGATGTTACAGGCCTGGGTGCAAAGAGATTTCAGTTTCCTGACAAGTGTCTGTGAGAAAGCAAGGCTTTCTCAAGGACGCTGCAGGAAAGCAATCTCAAAGTATTGTAAACTATGGTCTTGTTATGAGACCAAAGAAGAAAACATGAGGTAAGAGTTGCTGGGTCCAGCCAATCCCTTCTGGAGGGTGGCTGGTCAGTGAACCAATGACCTTATGTTAGTCCAGCGTGCTAAGGTATATAAGCACCTTTGTAAATATAATAAAGAGGTCGGTTTGCATCTACATAAGGCCGTCCGTGTCGTTGGTGTCCGGGCTCGCTAGCGACAATCCTTAATAGTAAAACTGCCAGTTTCTTTAGTAAATAAATACCTAAATGTGGACTCAAAGAACCTGACCCGCCACTTTGTTCTACCAGGAGCCACACAGTATGTAAGGAAATATATTCAACCAACAGTCCAGTTCTCCAGGTCCTTTTCATCAATGAACCTGCATTGATAATCCTCCTCTGAATGCAGGTTTCCAAAGGCTTTGGAGTAAATTAGCTCCCTTTGTCTTAATCTAAAACTCACGTAAACATATAGTAAAAGTTCCATTTGTTCCAGGGAGGTTTGAGTCTGACCCAATGTCCATTTAAATATTGGCTTTTCTGCAGAGTGTTTCAAACATCCTGACACTGGGAGCCAACCACAGCCCTAGGTGATGGCAAGGCTTGTTGCCAATGCAAAGAGGTTGTCCTGATTTTCTCACTGGACTGATAAAGAACAGGGAAATTTTGTTCCTGCTGTGATGGTGAAAAAGGATTTCCCTGTGATCTGCTTTCCAGGATGTGAAATTCTGGAGTCATTGCTTTATGTTTTTGTTCTTTCACCTTTGGTTGTGTCATTCTCATGTGGTTTGTTCCCACTGCAAGACTGAGACAGGAATGACGTCATTTCAGGCTCAGACCATGTATAATGTTCCCTGTTTGTAAATTCAAAGTGATTTGTAGAGGTTGGCACTAAGTCAAGGATTATTTTCTATTCCCAGAACCTCTGTGCTCCATAGAAAATAGCCAGTAAAAGCCAGGTATCCTACAGCATTAAAGCACAATGTCACTAAGGGAAATAACACCTTCCCCAACAGAACAAAGGGGTGAGAAGGCTCTTCACTTCACCCATAGTTACAACAATCTCACAGATCATTTTTCTGGCCTATCTTGCCACTTCTGCCTTGACACCTCAAAACTAGATTCCCCACTTTGTCAGTGGTCAGCCTGCTGCTCTCACTGTCATTAGCAAATAGGACACATATTCTCTTTTGAAACCCAATCCATCTTCCAGCTGTAGTGCCACGTACAGCACACCTGGCTCTGGCATCAGCCTGCGCAGTGCTGCAGTTCCTTTGCCCCTTCCCTGTTAAAAGACACCCATACCACTGCCAGCCCTCTCACTCCACTTGCTAAGCAAGTCTTTCACACAACCACATACCTCACTTTCACTGCTCTGACTTCGCATCATTTTTCTTCTCTTTTGTGTAGTATTTAGTTTGATCAATACTCTCACTCTTCCTTGTCTCTCTTGCTGGAAATTGCCTACATCAAGTTAGTTTGGCTTTTTTTGCATACTTGTTTTGCCTGATCTACTTAAGGTACTTGTATTAGCTGCCTTTAATCACTCCACCTTACCCAAATTATTAACTCCACTAAAAACCACTAGTAGTTACTAACTTCTGGTGCTCCTGTTCCCTGGCATTTAAAAGAAAACCTTTCTATATTACAGAGGAATGCCTCCAGACCCAAATTAGCATAGACATGTCTACAAACAATCACAGCACCATTTAGGTTAGAAAAGACTTCCAAGATCATCGAGTCCAACCGTTGACCAATACCACCATGCCCACTAAACCACATGTCCAAGTGCCATGTCTACTCATTCTATGAACGCTTCCAGGGATGGGGACTCTACCACTTACCTGGGCAGCCTGTTCCAATAATTAACCACCCCTTCTCTGAAGGGTCCTAATCCCCAGTCTGAACCTCCCCTGGTGCAGTTTGAGGCCATTTCCCTTTATCCTATCACTGATGCTAGGAGAAGAGGTTGACCACACAACTTCCTCAGGACTCCCCGACTCAAAGGCAAAGTTTGTATAGCTCAGCCCAAGCACTTGTGTACCATACAGGGACACTGGCAGCAGAACAGAAGTTATTTTAAAGCAGAAAGAATCATAGGTTTTTGTCCTTTCCCACACGGAGTTGAAATCAGCAGGTAGAATGGGTATGTAATGTAATGTGCCCCAGCAGAGAAAAGGAAATAAAGAGGAATATTGATACTGTAAAGTTTATTTCAGCCATCAAGGTGAACAGTTATTGCAGAGATAGCACTCAAGAAGCAAGGATTCCCTCTCCTGTAACTTGCCTTTCTGCCTGGCCTTGCAACAACATTTCTTGTACCCTTCATATAAAAGATGATTTAGGCCTATTAAAGAATTAATGCTCAGTTCTCCTTAACAGGATAATTCTGGCCGTTTCAATGTCAAGACTTAATTTTTTTTGGCAGTGATTTGATCTGGAACATCCAGATAATGTTTATCTATGGCAAATGGATTTTCTTGAAAGAATAAGAACGTTTTAAACAGGCGTGTAAGTGAGAGGCCAGTCAGATTAAGTAGGTATTTCTGTCCATGTTTAAATGTGCCCGTCCTTCTCTTGTCTGTTCTATCAGGTGTGGGGACAGAAGGCTTTCTGGCTGAAGAAGGAATATCTGTGAAAAAAGAGATCTGTGACGTTTGGAAAATCCTTTGGCAGTTAATGTGAGTAGGGCTCAAAAAGGTCAGGTTTAGATGTATTTATAAAGATAAAATTGGCTGAAATCAGCTCCATTGGCTTCAATTCAAGTTCTCCAGGCAAATTTCTTATAGCATGAAGGCCCTTAGAGAGCCCTGGAATTTCACTTAGTGGCTTTTGTGATGTCTGTATTTTCAGAGGCTAAATGTCCTGATCTGCTTGGCTAGGGCTGGTCCATTGGGCAATCACTGCAGGGCACTGTAGTGATTTTTGTTGTGTTTGAAAGTTGCTGCTTCAGCTGGAAAACAGCATGTCTTCCATCAGCCTACTAAGAAGCAGGGTGCTGATATGCCAGGTAATTCAAAGGCAGCTCATGTGTTTCCACTGCTTTGCTCCATCCTTTTCTATCACTTTGTGTGGACATTCCCTCAGTGTTCCTGTGTTTAATAAAGCCCATGCTGGGCACTGTGAAAAAATAAGCAACCTATCTCTAGAGATACTGGCATTGTGAAAATTCATTTCTGATGCTAGAATTCCTAGAGAGCTTTCAAAAGCTTGAAGAATGTTTCATTTTTAAGGACTCAGCTTCTAAATCATGACTGCCAGTGTAGAAGTGATACACATTTAAGCTCTATACTGTTCATGCATTTTTAAAATATTTCTATTTAATTATTTGCTTGCTTGCCTGGACCAATTTCTTTTCTCTTAATAAGAACAAAATGAGTATGCATTATTAAATTTAATAGGAAGTTACAATTGAATTACAAAATAGTAGCTATTTCTCTTATTTATTATGATGTACTGGTTTCTCTCTTTCACTCACAATGGATCTTCTTTTTCTGCTTGTAAGATATGGGGGAAATGACCTAATAAGCTGTCTTTTACAGCTGAGATTTTCAGAGCAACTTCAGATGTCTGAATGCCCTCGTCCCATTTAATTTAATGAGGACTGAGAATCAAATCCCTTAAGCGACTACGAAAACTTCAGAAGGGAGGGAGGATATTCCAGCAGCCAGGGCCTTTGTGTGCCGAGGCTGCCTGGTCCATGGGGAACTCCCTCTGTGACTCAAGATTTCACCTTTACTTTCCCACTGCAAAGTGGACAAAGCACTTGGTCACCTATGGTGGGAACAGAAGGGTTGTGTGGGGATGAAAACACTACAGACAATGAATTTTTGGACTGCACAGAGGCAGGTGTGTGTACCTAATACAGGAAATCACCGTATTTCAGAGTGATTTCCTTGCACTGACACTGCAGTCCAGGCATTTCATACCTGTCAACATGATGGAACCTGCATTGTATGATACAAGAAGCCATCAGTCTCCCTGCACAAGAGAGATGCAAGTAATGATTCAGGTAGAAACAATGAGAAGAAAAAGAAGGTGTTTAGGTTAAGAGATCATCCTCTCCCAATGATTAAATACATTTTAAAAAAGGTAAATATTGGCCATGAAAATTTTAGGCTACAAAATTGGTAACAATTATATGGCTGCAGCTCTGACACAGTCTTACAAAAGGGGTGATAGAGAAAAAAATATGAGGCATAGCTATGATCTGGAGTGCAAAAAGAGTAGCATCAAATGATTTGATATAAAAAACAAGGTCTCTTTCACTCCTATTGTAGTGAAAACCACAAGATTCCTTCTTTCAGAGTGAAGGACTTTTTATAACCATAGTTACATCTCTTACGCAATTACAACATGATTGTGATTGAGAGAAGTGAAGGGGAGTAAATGTGCATTGGTTTCTAAGCATAGTGGAACTAACTGAGGGCCATAAGAAAGAAAAGAAAAAGAAATAGGAAATGTTAATCTATCAGAAAAATGCAAACAGGGTTCTAAAGCTGGTCAGAAAGTTTTGACTGGAAACAATATGCAAACATCTTAACATGAAGAAGTGGCACAGACCACTAAGGTAGGTGAACTGGATTTCCCACTGCAGAAAGATCAATCTCTCTCCCTCCTTAGTAGGTTTCAGAGGATCCTTTCAGATCTTGAAATTCACACCTGTGCATATGAAAAAAAATATAGTAATGATAGAGTGACTCTTATTTAAAATTCTTCTCTTGTCTTCTCCAAGGAATACAGAGAGTCTAACTGATGTTAGAATAATGGAGGTAGCATTAATTTAACAGTGTCTCATAAATTAGAAAATAAAAAAGAAATTACAAATGTAACTGCTATGAATCTGGAATGAAACTGTTTTCCCACTAAACTTGAGAAAAAGAGAAGATAAAAAAGAGAAGAGAAGAGGAGGAAAGGGGAAAGGAGGGGAGAGAAGGAGAGGGAAGGGAAGGAGATCATGGCTCAGTTACCTGATCTATAAGGGCAGCTGGAGCAAGCAGATGTGACTAGATACCAAAATTAGCTAGTGAACTAGGATAGATTCAAGTTTCACTAAGATATGGCAAAGATCAAAGTTTGATACAGCAGTGCATAGTCCTGACTTTGTGTGCCTGAAAACCCTGGGATCTGGATCATACCGTGTCCTGTAGCATGCTGAATTTACCTGACACGGACATGGTATTATTCCTGAAAGTCCTGACTGTGGTCTCTGCTCACAGAAACCTCACAAACTTCAACAAGTATCAGCCTTATCATAAAACTCTTCTCCAAATTTTCTTGCAGGATTAAGGACTGTAAATCCACTGCACTAGGGAATGCTTGGCTCACATGCTCAGCAACAGATAGAGACGTTTTCCCATGTAGGTCATTGAGCTGGAACTGCTCCAGGTCAGTAGTGGCCAAAGGTAAACGTTATTTAACTGCAAAAATCTAAAGTGGATCTCATTAAAAACTTTAAATGAGCAATTACTATTTCACCTAATTTCTTATGTTAAGTCTAAAAATGTCTTGAAAATGTCATGACACAGAGGTTATTATCTTAAAGACCAATTCTCATCTACCCAGGATAATGGTGGGTTTGGATAATTGGGTTAACAGAAGAAACTGGTGATATGGATGCAACTTGCAAAGACATCCATCTGGCGCTGTACAGTCAGTCTGGGTCCTGCAGGACTCATTAGCTTTCAGCCCTGCATGATTTGGATTAGTCCTTGTAAAGCCACTGGCCCCTCCCATCCCCTGCAGTCCCAAAGAGTGGTGCAGGGGGTATATACCACTGTACAAATGCACAGAGCCTGTTCCTTTGCAGTGTCTTGCTGCTTTCCCAGAGGACACCCTGGGAAGGCAGTGCAGAAGGACCACTGCCGCTCAGCTTTTGACCTCCCTGGGTACAGACCCAGCTCAGAGCGAGCACCTCAGGTCATCTTGTCCTTCCTCACCCGTGCAGGTGCCTCCAGCAGACCCTGCAAGGAGCATGGCTGTGCTTGGGCAGGATGACTGATGGACCTGGCAAGGGACTGTCATTGGCAACACCGTTAGAGAACAGCCCAGGGATCTGACCACAGAAGGGAGACTTGGCCAGATGATGGCAATGGAATGATTTAGTGATCACAAACTCATTTGCAATGGACAAACCACCACTACCACATTTAGCAACAGTTTTCTCCCTAACTGGCCCACAGAAGTTGTTGCTATGACAAAAAGGCATCCAGTTTTCACCACAGCTGCTGATTATCATATTTCCAAAAGTGGACAAGCCTCCCAGCTTAAGAGGTGAAGAACACAGGACAGGAGGGGAGTGTATGTGGTTCAGCACTCTCCCGCTTTAATCCACAGTGCCTGGCTGCTGACAAGATAGGCTATTACAGCCCCTTTAGAGCTCATCAGTGTGCCTGTGCCAGGTCCTAATCCATGGATCACTGATATGATGGAACGTAATGGCAGCTTCAGCGCCCCTTATATTTTCAGCTGTCAGATGGAATACAGGGAGATGCTCATCAGCAGAAACTCACTGTAGTGCTACTTTTATACATGTTCATGGAGCCTTTATAATCCTTCATAACAGAAAGGTACAAAACACACTACTCCAGATTTTTCTAATTGCAAAGGCCAAATTATCAAGTATAATGAAGCAAAACGATTTCATTTTTATCTCATTTCTGAGCTAAAATATTGCAAGACCATCAGAGATTCAAAGTACTATTTTTGTTCCTTTCCTTATTATCACATTAGAAAATATATTTTTTAAACGCTGCTTAACATTGCTATGCACCATTACAACTTTCCTGACAGATCTCACTCATAAGCACAGTATTATTTAGAGGTGAAGAATTACAAAGTAGAACCCAAAATGGCATTTGAACAACATCCTGTCCAAGATGCAGCTTAAAAAGACAGTAACCAGAGCAATAAATTAAATCATGCCCACTGTCATCTTAAGAATTTCAGCAGTAAATTTCAGGTCTCTACACTACTCTTCACATGTGCAATAGTGAAGGGTGTAAAAGTCGTCAGCTCTGTGATGAAATGAGTGGTGAGCTGAAATTTGATTTATGACCTGATAGGTAAAATCAACAAATTCTAAGTGCAGCGTTATTGCCAAAGCATTGATGGGCTTGTCTTATTTCTGGCTAAAGGAAAAAAGAGTCTTCCCTACTTTTCCTCCACTTAAGTTTGAAAGGGAAAGGCTATAACTTTTTCCTCAGCAGACAGAGATTGAAATGGAGAACTTTTATGGAGGTCAAGATGACTGTACAAGCTCAATGAAATGAACTCAGCCACCACCATTGTCTGATTCCCTTTAGCTTACTTCTCTTGTGTCTGAGCTTGTCCCTTAAGATGACAACCTTGATGACAACATCTTGAGAGCCACTCCAAAGTAATTTAAAGCAATATATAATTACAGTGGGGCTGAAAGCTCCCAGTTTACAAAGCAATAGCAGCTGTATTAGAACTGGCTCATTTGCCAGGATTATAGCTCTGCAAGCTTCTCCAGCCTCTTTTGCAAGCTTACCCACTTGATCACAGAACAATTCCTTTGGGCTCCATAGGATCTGTGGCCCAGCTGTGTCTGAGGAACTGCAGCATTTCTCCAAGGACAAGGAGTTGGCAGTCAGTGCTACCAAAAGCACACATCAGTGGAAGGCTCAGGATGGGCGCTAGCAGGGAGTGTAGGAAGCAGCAGAACACACAGCACAGCCTCCTCACACTAAGCATAAACCTGTTGTAAGAAAGATCAGCTGTAATGGGGAGCTTGATCAGTACCTCACTTATTTGGTGAGGGAATTGTCAGGTGCCAGAGAGCTTTTCCAGACCTTCACAATGTTCAGGCCAACATCCAGACCCAAAAGTCCCTCCTTACATTCATCTGGACTTATGGTTCACCAACACTGCCAACTATGCCATGTGCTTAATCTCAACATTTTCTGTCCAGCTCAGCGTGTGCCACAGTCCATTAGAAAACAGCAGCCTTTAGCCATCACCATCCTTAATCAGGTCTCAGTTCCCAGCTGGAGTTTGGAGTTCCTCCAGATTCTTTTCTTTGTGGTAATGGGAGAAGCATGAGTTATTGGAGATGTGTTTTGAAGTGATGCTGGTAAATAGTGATAATTTTTGTGGTCCCTACTTAATTAACTTTGAAAATTATTTTGCTAGTACTTGAATTTATCTATTTCCCTCAAAACTCTCATCCAACATACACTTGATAAACCTTCCCTCATGCATGTGCATTCCTCAAATAAGTCTTACCAAGTATTCAATATTGATAAATTAAGAGGTGACTGTTGATTAATAAGTAAGCAGATGACTTTACTCCAGAAGTTATATCCAGAATTACACAATTTAGCAAGAGAATCAGATTTAATGATCAAGTAAATTATTAGACCTGAAAAACTAATCACTGCGAAAGCCCACTCACTTGTTGAACATTTCAGAAAATTCAATGTGAAGTCTTGTTCCCATATCTTGTTTCTGTACTCTGATTAAGTAGATTCCCATGTTTTGCTAAAATTCATCTGTGATATCTTTGAGCTATGAAGCAGAACCCCTCCAATCTCAGGAAGCATACACGGTGCACTTGCTAAATCTGATTCCCTGCCCAGTCACGGGCCAAAACAAGGCCTCCAACCACTGTCTTCAGCAGGAACAAATCCTAGTTGGATTTGTTTTACATGAAAAACAAACCCAAACTATAGTCAGGCTCACAATATAAGTCAACATGCAAATACAGTTACGTGTCTTGGATCTTAAAATATCAGAAAAATAGTAAGAATTTTTATTTTTTTCCATCTATTGCTTATTTTGATACACAGAAATGCTGGCCAAGGCAGGTGCCTCACAACCACAGACCTCAGTGTGGTCTGTCTGGGCTGTGCCTGCATGGATGGAAGGGATTGTGAAAAACGATTTTATGCAAAAAATGTCTGTGCCTATGGAACTCTTTCCCATCACTGACAAAACAACACAGTTCCTACCTGTGCCCTGTGATTCAAGGGAGAAGACCCCTATTATGCTGGTGAGACCTCACACTGATGGGGAAAATGTCAGGGTAAAATAACAGCGAAGCTCTTTGATGCTCTTGGATGAACTATAATTACCACCCTGTCTAGAAAAGTAGCTCAATTAACAGAGATACATGCATGGGGGATTTTTGTGGTTAAAAACACTCTCCTTCTAATGACTTTCTACAGAAATTTTTACTCAGAGGGGATTTTAAACATATTAAATGCTGGGCAAAGAGATCACTGCAGGTAAAGCTCAGCTGCATTATTGAATTTTGAAAGAACAATTTACATTACTGGAACATTTAGAAACAATTCAGGCAGAGATAATAAATGCTTAATGGCTGTCAATAAATGGTTGGTCAGTGGTTATGACAGTTAATAATCTAAGAGGTCCACAGGTTTGCTAATGTGATGGGATTGTACCAGGTATAAAGTACAGCTACTTCTGTTACCAGTATGCTTTTAACACCTCTTTATTTTTGTTTAACCTTTTCCAACTATTTATAAAGATGGACAGAATATTAATTGGGTCAACTGTAAAGGTACTAGTTTTTGAACTCCTATCATTCACTTCTAGCCACAGACAAAGTCCAGAGGCCAGAGTGACACCAGTGATGTACTGGTCTGGCGTGTCAGGAAGAAGGGCAGCTGAAGCAGACACTTTTTATTAATTCTCTGATGACTTTTTCAGTTTGCATTTTCCTATTTACATCTGTAGCCCCTCCATGTTAGTCCAAGGGAGACTTTACCCACCTTTGCAGCATTATGGTCCTCTCTACAGTCCACTTTCTCCTCCCTGCACATTTCCTTGCTTGCACTGCAAATCCACAGCTACCCTCCACTACTGCAAGGATGGATTCACAATCAATCCTCACCAAAGCAATACATCTGGGGCCACCACACTTCTTCATGGCTGGGAAGAACCATTCCATGGCCACTGTCAGCCTTTATTTAGCTATAAAAGTGATTCACTCTCCCTGCTATGCTGCTGACCTTTTCAGAATTACACCCACAGCTCACCCTGAAGCCAATAAACTCTTGGTGCAAAGGGAAATAAACCTGCCTTAGCCCATTGCAGGACTTTCTAATTATGTCTGAAACGTCTTTGCTCTTACAGCACATTTGGGGGGGTCATTGTACATCGGAGCTGACACATGCAAAAGCTCCTCCCCACATCTGCGAGAGCTACAGACTGTTCTAGAACAGGCTGACAATATCGGGTTTATTTCCGAGGTCAGGTAGATGCAGATGCCATCTTTCCACATAATGTGTTCAAAATCCCTATTACCCTGCTGCTGGGAAATACAGACACAGCTGCCACAACTGAGGTGCCCCAGCTTTGTGACACTGAGCTGTTGTCCACATCTCCAGCACTGAATCAGGACCCAAGCCAATGGAGTCAACAGGAACTAAGTGTTGGAGGCTTAGGACAAGGCAAATTGCATCCTAAACTCTACTGATGTCTCTGGCCAGCTCCTTACCTGGATGAAATGGGGAGGAGGCAGGGACATTTGCTCAGATATGGGTGTTCATGTTGTAAATAATCGCATTACCCAAGTGAATTTCACTCTTGTTTATTAACTATCAGCAGAAGAGAAATGATACTTCCCACTGCAATTTCAGGCTGCTTGGGAAGGCTGGTTGACTTCTGAGGTGTAATCTCCCACTGCTGTGTAAAATGCTGCCATTTCATGAGCTCTAACACTGGACAATGGTTTCATAAGTGTCTTGTAAAAGCACAGCCCTGTAAATACTGAAGCAAAGATTTTTCACAGGGTTTTGTTTTGTTGGGTTTTTTTGTAACTGGACTGCTTGTTGTAACAAAGACTAATTGAGAAAATATATTGTTAGGAAGATTCAATGTTTTACAGAGCAGGGAACATACTGATTGATTAAAGTCAATTAACAAATTGTGCAGTTGCTATCCCTTTTCCTTAGTTGCCAAACAGGATAAGTAGGGTTTCTCTCCCCTCTATTAACTAATGTAGCTGCATAAGCTTCATGGGGTGACTCCAAATTTAGTGGTAAATACACTGACAGCCCTGCAAGTCTGGGACAGAAGTAATTTTTGTTTAGCTCCTGGCTGAATGACCAACTGTGCCAATTTTAAAACACATCATCTCTTTTCTTTTTACTCTTTCAGGCCACAGGAAAGACCTGACAGAGTTTCCAGACCATTTTCTGACAAATTGAGGCAACTGACCCATCTTGCTTTGTTGAAGACCCTGTGCTATTTCATTGGAATGAAAATTGCACAAATGACTGACAATAAGTCAGGAAATGTAATAATTTCATGTTCTAGTGCATGATTCCCCTTATGTGGTGCTCAAGAAATGTATTGCCTTCAAGAAACGATGGTGTTATCTGCTGTGTACAGGAAGCCAAAGAGAAAGCTGAGACTGAGAGAAAAACATGTACACAGTCATGCCTCCACTGCCTGTCATGGTCATGGGCAGGAGACAGGGATCAGTCCTACAGCAATCCAGGCTCAACAACCCTTCTCGCTGCATGGATGTGGGAGGCAGCTTTTCTACCCATAGAGCAGGAGACTCCCTTTGAGGTGAAGTGTTTCCCTTCTCCTGGAATATTGTTGAGAAGGTCTGGGCAGACTTCCACTGCTACTGACTCTGTCTCCATAGTGTGGAGGAAATCTCTGTACCCAGGGCTGTCTGATGTCCTCAATTCCTCCTCAAGGACTTGATTTCCCTGAGGATCCCACATGGGATGGCTTGGGATTCCCCTTTATCTGTCTTGAGATCCAAAAAGCCTGGGTGGCATTCCCAGCAGTGTTAGTCATCCTGGGCGTAGCTGGCCACCGAGGACACAGTCACTCTGGAAAGGCTCACACCAGTGTGCCAGGAAGCCAACACCTCTGGGCCAAGCCTCAACCTGGGCAGCTTTAAGCACTCATCTACATAATGTGAAATAAGCATATTGTTACTTTAGGCTCTCTTACAAGCCTGTACCATCAATTTGGCTTGGCTTTAGTTCCAAGGACACTCTTCATGCTCTGGTGACGACCACAAAGAAAACATAGAAGGACTCACAGATAACTCTATAGTGCTTCAATTGGAGTGATGGTGGCTTATGACTCATGGCAGGAGCTCATTAAAAGATGTCCAAGTTCAGTTTCTGACCCATGAGAACCTTACTGACCCTGTGCCTTTTAAACAAGAGCTGGATATGGCCCAGGCAAGGATCCCTGAAAGGTAACACAAACACCAGCTGGAAATTAATTCACCAAAGCCTTATTACTAAAAAGTTCTTTTACTGGTCTGAGCTCAAGATTATGGGTGTATTATCCTTGCCAGTCAGACACTGTCTCTTCAACACAGTCAAAATTGAGGATAGAAGAGATCTGGAGAAATTAAAGCTTTTTTTCCAGATACTTACTTGGTTTTTCAGCATTTCTGTCTCTTCTCATTAGGAAGTGAACCAAAGGCAGATCTAAGTATACAGCTTCTAATGAACTGATGGAGTGACAAGAGATAGCAAGATAATTAAATTCTATGGTGTACTTGAATCTGTTCCTCAGCTTGTCAATTTGGCCAATACTCAGACATTTAGGTAAATTATTAAGGCCTGGTGAAGCCTGGCTGGGAGTGGGTACCTGAATTCTGCCATCAGCCATCCCTTGACAGCAGCCAGCAGAGCCAACCTCGGGTGAGACACCGAAAATGTCTGCACAGAGGGGTTCCCGACACAGCCTCACTCACCCCCTGTGCTGCCCCTGCAGATAACAAGGTTTCCCTCAGTCAAGGCGAAGTGCAGACAAAACGTGCAGTTCTGTGCCCTCAACTCCCTTGGAAAGGGTTGACTTGAGAGTCACAAGAAATCAAAGGGCGATTAACCAGTAGGAAACCAGCCTGTGGGACACAACAGAACTGCTCTTTGTGGAGCATCCTGCTTACAAATAAACCAAAGGAAAATAGAAAATTAAATTTAAAGGAAAACAAATGCATGTTCCCTAAAGCTTTAACCTCTTTTCAGAGTTATTTGCATACAGGCAAATCCTTGGGCTGTCTGTGATATTGTGCCACATTAGTGGGCTGTCAGGTTCTACTGATGAACATGCATCAAGCTGTTCTGCCATCCCTGTGTCTCAGCACCGTGGACTCAGAGTGAAGTGGGGCTGGAAGGGGCACACAGCTGGCAGTCCCAGGCTGGAATCTATTCTGGATAGACAGCTGTAAAATGCTACATCTCCTGGAAGAGACATTTCCTTGCCTCTCCATTCTTTTTGCTTATTTCGCTAGATTCACTACTAAAAATGTTTTTGTAATTTCTAAATTAAGTCTTCTCTTTGAGATATTCCCTCCTTGCATCATGTCCCACATGGAATGAACATGGAGAATAGACCATCTTTGCAGCAATCTGTTATGTATTGACCCCTGTTACTTGACACCTGCCAGCCTTCCTCAGACCGAGGAACCCCACTCCTGTCCAGCTTCCAATGTGTGTCATTAGCACAATGCCTCTAGCTGGCACAGTGCTCTCCCCAGGACTTTCCCAAACTAGGCAAATTCTGTTTGCATGTGGTGCTCACAAAACTTCGGACCAAGGTCTTACAAATACTGAACTGTGTGGGATGATTATTGTCCTCCTGTGCCTGCCTTTGCTGTAGGAGCATGAGTTTGGTTACTTAGGCAAGGCCAGCTACTTACCCATTGCAATCTCCAGAATTTCTTCTGCAGATCTCTTTTCTCCCACTTTTGTTTCTGTAGTTGAGATTCTCGCCTAAAGGCTATATGTGAAACCTTTGCTGCACTGTAATTTGTCCATTTTCTTTAAAAGTTCCCAGATAATCTTAAAATTATCTTCCCAGATAATTCTTTTGAATGTGACTCCCAGACACGAGTGTCTTTGGTCAATGCCACTTGGTGGTACCTCAAAGTGCTTAAGCATGTTTCCTATTTCATCATCTGGGGTGTCTGTGAAAATAATAACAGGCCAAACAGACCAGTGCAGGCTTTCGTTCATAATAAACCATTTTTTGTAGGTTTCTCCAGGATATTATGCACAGGTTTTCAAGCAGTTTTACTCAAATCAACTATCTCTAGATCTTGCATTATTTTGTTGTACCAGTAGCTTAAGAGAGGAGCCTGGCCATGTCTTGAAAATCAAAACTTTATCATCTCACCTAAGGCTCTCTTGTTTATCCATTCCCTGCCTAGATCCTTCTTGAAACAGTACCTTTAGTTTACCATTTTGCCAGACTGACTCCACAACACCATCTTTCCTTCCTTTCTGGTGTTTGTATTTGATGTGGCTGTTAAGTCTTTTGACTGGGTCTTTTGGTTGGTGTTACTGTCTTACCTAGTCTTCCAAAAAGTCTTTACTCCTTGAGTTAACACTTCCAAAGGAGGAATTACTCTCCCAAATAAAGTGCTTGCACTAAAATCAAACAAGAATTCAGCATAAAAATGTGCTGATTGAGGCACCTTTTGTTCTCTTTTCATATTACAGGTGGGATAAAGCAGTATAGATACCTGTCCTGTAAAGGAAACTAAGTTCTTAGCATGGATTTGCTTTCACTTGAGCTCATAACAGAAATTTTGCCCGTGGTTTGAACTCAACGATTTACCCTGGAAAAAAGCCAATGCTATCTTGGGTGGAAATTAGTTCAAGAGTAAAGAAACACATCTATCCTTGTAGGTACCTGTCTGAATGCTGGGCATGTTAAACTCTTTTTGCAGCAAAGACGTTCAGTCAATCCAGCCTGAGGAGGGGGCCTGAGGAGTGACTCGGCCGTGCAGACACCACTCCAGGATGAGCTGAATTACTCTCTGGGCTGCATGAACTTCACTGACCGGATATTCAGGGACAACAATGGGATCCTGAGGAACAATGGGCTCATTTCAGGTGTCCATGTGGGCCTTTACCCAGTATCATTTGGGATGACGCAGGGTATGTTTCACTTGCTTGTCCTTGGGGTGGCTCATAGAGCAGTAAGCTGATGCATCATTTCTCCACACACTGTCCTGTAAAGGTAAGAGCTCTCCACTCTTCCTTTAGTCTGAAGGACCTAAGGTCAGCTAGCTGAACCATGAAGAGAAAACTCTCTTTCTGGTACGCTTCTCTAGGATATATGCCACATTTCTACACTGACCCAGGGATAGAAAGCCAGGAAGAGCTGATGCAGAGGTGAACATGGGATCTCTACCCTGTCAGCACCTGTCCCTGTTAAAATGGCTGTAACAAGGCTTTTCTTCAGCCTAGGTTACAGACAGGTCCTAGAGTCCTTGCCCAGCAATTTACCCAGAAGCCTGCTTCCTTTCTTTGGTGCACCTCTTTGGATATCACCCTGCTGTGTACTGGTCTTGCTTTCCTACACAGTGGGGACGACTGCACAGAGAAACCTTATTCATATGTCATGGATCAGCAAAACTGATCAAATTTAATAGGAAGGCATGTCTGAGAATTATGTCAACCACAGAGACCCTTCTCTCCCACTATAAGAGAAACTGCACTCACTGTAAGTTACTGGCCTTAGCAGCATAAGGGTAACTAATGATGCTGTGTAGGAATTAACTTTGAGGAACTCTGGATTTCAGCCTCACCCTGTTGATCAGTTCACCTAAATGGCTTACCAGATGCTCAAAAAGAAAGGGAAACCCTTAAAAAACAGCTTCCAGAAGTATATGTGTTGTTGGGGTTTATGATTAGGTCTCCTGCCAGGATGGCCCTTCACCTGTCACCCTGCCTTGCCCTTCTGTTTCTGAGATTTGACCTGTATTTTAAGCCAAAATCCAGATTCTTTACTTTTAACAGGACAGTCAGCAATGGTATCTAAAGACCCTTTAGGCTGATACCAGCAGGAAGGTATGTGCCCAATAATCCCATTGATTCATGCATTAGCAGTGTACAAGCTAAATAAGCTTCCTCAAATTTTCAGATTTCTTGGAATGAAGGCCCAGATTCATAAAGGCGTTTAGTTGCCTGAATCCCATTGAAATTCACGGGGGGCCAGAGCAATGGTGTTTTGTGAATCTTGGCCAGTGTGCCTGAACTCCAGTCCAGCTGCCAAGGACTGGAGGCAATGGCAAACTTCCCTTAAAGATCAGTGGAACAGGCTTCAAGAGACTGTTATTGTTAAAATCTAATGTTAAGGCAGTTCCTCAGCTGAAGTAAATTGTTCCAGGCTTGTAGAAGTCAGTGCATCTTTACGATTGAAATTAGCAGGGACTCATCCCATTGCTCCTATTGTTTTGTGAGTTGACTCTCACGGCTTTTTTAACAGGAGTCTGATGGCAGAGACCACAATAGTGGCCTGTTGGACTGTTCCTGGGAAGAGTGAGACAGGTGGAGCAATCTTTGTGCGTTTTCCTCATCAGAACACATTCCCACAGAAACAGAAATAGAAATGCCACTAGATGGTCTTTAAGGTCCCTTCCAACAGAAGCAGGAGGACAGAGAGATAGAGAGGTCTGAGATACCCTCACGTTTGCAGAAGTCTCCAAGACATTGCAATATTCCCACAGTCACTTTGCAAAAGTGGATCAGTAAGTAAGAAGCTAAAAATTCAGCTAAACATGGTGCCAGGTTGTAGTATGCCTCCCCATCAGTTTCCCTGCAGAACATTAGGTAATCAGCTTTTAAATATTTTATTTGCTGTGAATTTCAAGCATTTCCCCAGTGTGCTGAAATGTGCCAAGTATTGTGGCTTTTGATATTTAAGCCAAAACCCAATAATCTGTTGACCTGTCAAATATGATATTCTTAGTGCTTAATAATAATTTTTAAAATCCTGTAGAAGTCAGTTCAGAAAATATTCCTGTTAAACAGACACTGGTGGCTGCCTTAAACCCTTCACTTAATGCCTGTGTGGAAGAGAGTAAGAGATAAGACCAAAGCCAACATATCCTTTGAGCACTGTGATCAAAGTACATAAAAGATACTTCAGCAGAAGTATTTTGCTGTCAAAATGCAGCTGCTACCCTAAAGCTCTCACAGTGCACCACTGGAGAAACTACTGAAGCTCTTCTTTCTTTCAAACAGCAGCCTCTTGTGAAGAACCACATCCAAACCCACAAACTAGCAAAAGTCTGACCAGCTGGTAACAGGGAGCTGAGGATCAGATTGCTTATGGCCTGATTCAACCCTTCATCTAAAGTTTTTATAAGGAAGGAATGTGTCGCTACTCTCATCGATAAGAACTGGCATCCTGATGTGCCTACAACTCACTTGTAGAGCAGCCAGAACGTGCCAGCAATGGTGCCGAGCTGTACCAGCACCCCTGCGTTTTTCAGACCTGAGCTGCAGGACAGATGAACTTCAGAAGACTCCTGAATTGCTGTTCCCAACACTGAATGTACCTGTGGACATGCACAAACCATGTGGTGCTGACAAACCTCGTCTCCCCGAGCAAAGCGCTATTTTATTTTATTTTTTTTTAAGATCTAAACACATCGGAGGGTTGAACTGGGGACTGAAGAAATTTGGGTCTTTTAAAAGCCTGCACTAATAGGCAGCAGAATAACAACTTCAGTTTGCTTGGTCCTCTGGAAAGGAGAATGGGCCGTAGGTAATAGTCCCCATCATTGCTGAAATCACAAACACAATCATATGTTCATATTGAAGAAGTAATCAGGAAGGAAAATTGATAATATACAATATGAGCTTGATTAATAGAGAGAGATTTTGTATTTAAAATTCAGTTAACAAACAAATTTAAATGACCTTCCTATTTGGAAGCAAACGGCATCTTAAATTATTTCCATTTTGATTAATCAAGGTAGCAATTAGTAAAACTGGTGTCTTGTGGAATTAGCAGGGATTTAGAATGAGTTACATTTGTACTGGGAAAGTGCTTGTGATTTGTATTTTTTGAATAAATAGGAAAAGAAAAAGTTCCTGAGGGATCCAGTGATGGCTAAAAATTAATGCTTGTGTGCTAAAAATGCAAATCAAGTCCTAAGCCAAGAGCATGGACCAGTGTGCTACTGTCTTGTGCCAAATGCAATAAAGCTTGGACAGAAAAACATCCTAAGATCTCTCACATTTGAAATGTGGCTACTTCTGAGATCTCTAATGCCCACTTGTGTGCCCCGAATAGACTGAATCAAGGAAGGAATTCAATCTAAGACAAAGGATATTTGAAGTGTGTTCTTCATTTTGTTTGGTTTCCTTATCTTTCTTGTGTGCTGTTCAGTACTGGCTGGACATTGTTTCTCTCTAGGCTGGTTCAGGCTCTCTGCCCAGATGGTGTGTGCCTTGTCACCTCCCCAGAGAGGAGCCTTGCCCTCAGCTCAGACAACCACATTGTTGTCCAACAACAAAACTGTCTCAGAGTACACAGTTGATTGACACATGGATTCCTTCCCTAAAATAAGGGCCCTAAAGCATGCCCATTTGCTTTCCTTGAGCATATCAGAGATGTTAATGTCAAGATAGAAAACAGACAATGGAAACAATAAGAAGACTAATGCTCCTTGCAATGTCTAGCTGAGGGAAGAATAAGGCTGGTTATCTCTGAGAGCAGCATGCCAAAATTAAAATACCCCTGTGGGCACTGCACCAAACCCTGTCTCAGAGCAGCACCCTGCAAACAGTGACCCCCAGCTGGGCTCCACAGAGGAACTTGCTTACACTGCTAATAGGGGGAAACCCAAGGTTTTGAACTTTTTGCCTTCTATCATGCTGTTTGAGGTTCCTGAGAGGGAAGAACATGGTAAAATGAATTAGGAAATGCCAATCCCTCTTCTTTTTGGCTAGGCATGTTCCTTCACACCCTCTTATTTTTCTGGTGTTTTCAGGTCCCAGACTCCACTGAGCACCTCTTCAAGGGGTCTAAGCATAGTCCAGCTGGCCAACCCTCAATCACTGCAAGACTTGAAACATCTCTCCCACCTACCCTGCCCACTGGTAGAGCAAGACTTCTGAAGCATTCTGACAAGTGCAGAGGACCACGACTTCTAGCTCTCTCCATCAGCCGGCCCTTTCTGTGGCATTGGCTGAGCCTCTCGGCTGCTCAGTCTTGGGCACTGAGCTCAAAAGTCACCTCATCTTCTCTTAACTCGAGCAGGAGGTTGTAAAGCTGCTCTGAAACAAGACACGGCCCATAAGAATAGGTAACAAAACAGTCATTCCTTGCTGTTAAAGGGAATAAACCAGCAATGTTGTGCAGATTGAAAGTCCTCTTCTGTCTGCCAGTCACAGAGCAAAGTCCCTCTGTGACCAAGGAGGCATTAATTGATGTCTCCAGCTCTGCAGGAGCCACTTAGCAGCTCCTCTCTGTGCTCTGTGCTTTGGCTGCTCCCTCCAGTTTGTCCTTTTGATACTCTCAAGATTTTCATTAGTAGAAGTTCAGAGATACTGCTGCCATTAGACATCTATTTTCTCCAGACAGTTCCTGAGGATCCATTAGCTACATCTATACCAGTATACAAAAGGACCAGGACTCATTAGTTATCCCCTGTGTAAGGACTTAAAGAGCACAGCTGCCTGTCTCAAACACCGCCAAGGCCACAGAAGGAACTTGCCAAAGGACAAGCCACCACAGCAGGAACTTGAGATAAGCACCAAAAGGAGGAACTTGCGACAGAGATTTGTAAATTCCAGGCCTGGTGAAGGTGAGATCTGGTGAGCACGTCCTGCTTAACGCATCCGGACAGAAATTCCCACTGTAGCAAAGTGTGGGAAAGGAAGTAACAGCTCATACCCATATCACCCCAAATTATGGGAACAGCTTCTATGACCACCCCAGGGATACTCAGAACTTGAACTGTATAGAGGTGGTACCCCCAGAAGAACAACTCCAGGACCTCCACCACCAAGAAGACCAGGGTGGAGAAGGACCCACAGGGTCCACTGGGTCCACGGATGGTAACTACCTTCTGCGGGATCTCACTCTCTCTCTCTCTCTCTCTCTTTCTCTCCCCTTTTCTATATCTATATCTAACATTTATAGTTAAATAAAATCCCTATTATAGACTTTAGCATATTGTCTCATTTACACCTTAACTGAGGCAGAGGCATCTCTCACTAATGGGACCTTGTCATAGCATTGCATAATCACAGCACTGCATTACAGGCTGCCCAGAGAGGTTTTGGAGTCTCTCCCTCTCCAGAGATATTCCAGAACCTTCTGGACACAATCCTGTTCTATGTGCTCAGGGGTGACCCTGCTCAAGCAGGGAGGTTGGACCAGGTGAAGCCTCTGTGGTCCATTCCAAACGTACCTATTCTGCGATTCTGTGATTCTGTGCCCCATATGGTCACCTCTCTCTCCTCCTTCCACAGGCTAGCCTCACTCCTGCTCCATACTGGGAATCATGCTTGCCTGTACGGTTCCTGAAGTTGTGATCTTTTAGGAACCTGCCCTGGTTGTAGTCCTGCCAAGGAGCATGACAACATTGCACAGTCTGGACAGTTCTTGCACTCATGTCTGAACACTGTTTAGTTTATTAGTTCAGACACAATTACTTATTCCAGCTTAAACTATTGAGGGCAAGTTTCTCCAGACTTAATGTCTTGGATATGATTTAAACACATTTCTACTTACCATGAGCTTTCAATATGTCTACATAATTTTGTAATTCCTGCACAATAGATAAGTCTGCATGTGGATATGGTAATAAAAATAACTATGGGATGTGCAAGTGAATACAGCAGAAAAACATGAAATGATCTCTTATACTTCCATTTCAAAAGAAATGTCCTGAAGCATTCTTTTAAAAATTTTTTAAAATTTTTCAAATGCTGACACATCAGTATTTGGAAACTTCATTCTGTGTGCTAGTAAAGTTGAGAAAGTTATTTTTCCATTGCTCTGTGACAAAACTTGCCAGAACAGTAGAATATTTTTCTGTACATTCAAGATTCACTGGACTTCTGTACACTTGCAATACTGCTAGTAAAAATATGAGCATCACCACTAAGTACTTGAGGTGAGACAAGAAATTTGTGTGCAAGACAGAGAAATCTCCCATCCCCTGAGACCTGCAGCTTCTTACTGAAAACTTCCCTTGCTGTAAATGGTGCTGATGCACTGAGTGCATCCAAAACAACACAGTTTCCATGGAGGTCAAGCGCCAAACCCACAAATACAGACAGCTTCTGTCAGGCTGATGTTGCCAAGCAATTTCTTCATGTAATAGCTAATAAGAGACCAGTCATACTGGCTCAGAGCATTTGTGCAAACAGTGAACAAGAGTTTTATATTGTACTTGGATTTGGTAAGGGCAGAGGGAACATCATATGGCTGTATACAGCTAATCAGATGAGGAACTACATTCAAGGCTTCAAAATAGTAAGAATGACAGAATCAATATGATGGGTTTAAGTCAATTTACTAAGGGCTTGTTCATGTCAGAGGATCAGGTTCCCAGTCCACACTTGCAAAAAATGCTGAAGACAACCAACATATACATGTGATAAAAAGATGTGAATAAGCAATAGAAAAGAAGTTCTTTCTGGCTTAACCAGGAGAAATGCTCCAGTCTCAGCTCTGATGTCAGATCAGGTTTTTATTTCCACCTTGAGTCAGAGGAGAGCAGGCAGACAGGTGCATCTGGCCCATTCTGCTCCTCAAGAACCAACGCAATTCACTACTCAGGAACGGTGCAGCACATTGTGCCTCAGATTTATGCTCTAGGTAAAGCTATAAGGTAAAAACAACCCCACAAAATCCCTTCATTTCTAGACATATTTGTGCCACTTTCTGGGTTTGTGTTTTATGGCTGTTCATTTTGATCTTCATCAGCTGGAGGAGGCTGTGGATGTATGGAATGACCCACACAGATCCTGATGCAAAGTGCAGTGAAGTCAATGACAGAATTTGCTTTCCTTCCTGTGGCACTGGATTAGGTTTGTGAAACTCAAACTTGCAGCGGGAAAGAAGAGCCTGTAGAGGTGCTTACCCCAGAATGGAAAACACATTGCTTTTACCCTTCTGATCTTAGAGGTAGTTGAACATGTTTTTTCAATCTAAAATGATGCTTTCACCCCAGAAACTGGGAGACAGAGACACCCTTGTATACAGTGTAACTAGGACATGCAAGCCTCGGGCAGGGATGCATTAGTCACAAACATTAACATCTCCATTGGCACAAAAAGCAGGGGGATGGCTCAGGAAGTCTGAAATTTTGTTACTTCTAAGTCAGCAGCAGCCTTTCACATTGCAAATCATTTTTGTTTATTCATGTGGTTGGATTTTGCTTGCAGCTTGTGTCCTTGTGAGATCTGGTGATTGAAGATGAGAAACCTCAGGTTTGGGAATATTGAAGATGGAAGTGCCAAGGCACATCAGTATTAGTGTCTAATTCTATTCATGCATTGGCAACAGACTGTACACACCAGATTACTAAAATTTAGGGGACTGATCGTTTGGGTCAGAGCTATGCTGGCCCTCAGGAGAATGAGGCAGGAGACAATGAAGGGGAAGGGGAAAGCAGTGCAAACATTTCATAGCGAAGTTGCCAGATTTTGAAATTTCTTTCGAAAACAGCATCCTTTGTTTTCTTCTCCTGCAGGTAATAGCTACAAAGAGCCTTTGACATTGAATACAACTGCCTTTAGGGAAGAAAAAGCAAGAGAAGATGAGAATTATCTCTGTTGCTCTTATTTGGGCTGTAAGCAGTTTCCTTGGACAGAGTAACAACAGGATTCACATAGTGGAGAGAAAAGAACAGCAAAGATAAAACCTGCCATTTCTGGTTTTGGTGCTAACTCTTGTAAACATGCTCACTGTAGGAGACAGACAGACACAACATACTTTCAGGCCACCTGGAGACCTGGCAAACTTATGTCATTGTGGTGCTCTTTAGAACATTGCTATTTAGCTGCCTTTTTGGTGATGAGTTCACAGCCAAATGTTCTCTAAGCATGATCCATTTTTAAGCACATGGCAAGAAAAGATGGGAAAGAGAAAAAGTAAGTGTAGAAAGGGAAATAAAAAATACGATAAAGAGAGATAGTATAACCATTATTCCTTGAGCTATTCAAGGTTTAGCAAAAGCCAATTGACAAAGGAAGGAAAAAAGCTAAACACATTTCTTCACATCCCATTTGTCCAGTCATCTCTCAAAGTGAGTAAATGAAAGTGCAGCAACATCAGTGGCTTTTGGAGTTCAGCAGAGGGAGGGAATAATGACTCTGATACTTCCTCCCTCTTCTGCAGTCATCAGTCCTATAATTTCAAACAAAGCCCAAAAAACTTATTAGGTGAGGCACTGGAACAGGTTGCCCAGGCAAGTTGTGAATGTCCCGAGAAGTGTTTAAGGCCAGGTTGGATGGGGCCCTGGGCAACCCGATCTCACGGGTGGCGTCCCCGTCCGTGGTGTGAGGGTTGGAACTAAATGATCTTTAAGACTCTTTCCAACTCAAACCATTCTATAATTCTATGATTATGTGAAAAATAACTCCCATTGGCTCATTTTCTTCTTTGTCAGTTAGTCCTACTTCCCAGTACACCAATTTAATCTGTTGATTTCCAGCTCTACTCTTCTTGTTTAGAAAACATGGTCTCAGCACTGTCCTTGACTGGAATCCATAGACCCTCTATTTGGATAATCTATCTTTAGCTCTTGCTGGCATATTTGAACAATCCTTGGTGTAATCCTGTATCAATCTTTAATTCCTTTGGATGATGTAAGGTCTACACCTCTACAGAAGCATTCTGTTCTTTGCTGTAGCTTCCTCCATGGTCTAGGAAACCATCTGAACCCTGCAGTATCATTTTCTATCTAAAAATGTGGGATATATACAGAAGTCCCACCTGCTCTAGGTTATGTTAGGGAGCAGAAAAGTGATACCAAGTTCATGCTGAAATCTCTTCAGAAGTATCTGTTCCTTTCAGAGAGCAGACAGTTTACATCCTGGCTGTAGTCCTGAGGATCAACGTGAGTTAGACTGGTTTGGTACTTAATTTAAGACACCATGGTGCTATTACTGAAAAAAATCCACTGGCAAAACCTGTCTGGCTCAGTGAGCTCTGCATTCCTCCTTGTTCCTTGCTATTCTGAGATGATCATCAGAGGGAACAGTTTGCATATCGTAATAATGAGACTCTTAGATCCAGATCATACCTCAAACCCAAGCTGTGGCCTGGGATTGAATTTTAAATATCCTTTTGTTTAAATAATCTAACAGGAACTTGCCCTGCCCAAGAATCCTTAGATCCAAGGTTAGTAGGGTGAGCTGGATCTTCTGAAATGAGAAATACAGCATGTTTTTGGTCTGGAAGCTGCTCCTAAGCTCCCCAGAGAAGTCAGTCACCAAGTGACACCAGCCATGAGGAATTAAGATATCGGGCCCCAGCATGCCTGGTCTCTTCTGCCAGTTGATCAACAACGTCCATGACCAGTATGAAGAGGATGGAGGGATCCAGTCAGGCACAGGATGGCTGAAACTCCTGCCTGTCTTAAGGCATAGAGGTGGTGAGTCAAAAGGTGCACTGGTATCAAGTGAAGGTTTCCGGTATCGTGGGGTCATACTCTCATCATCAATATTGCTTCAATATTGATGCATTTCATCAACGTTAATGAGAAATATAATGTTTCTTATGATAAAAAATTCTCACAATGTTTTAGGGGCTTTTTTTATTCTTTATTTTAGTAATGTTTTAAGAAAATTAAAAATTCAGGGAAGAGGCTCACCACTCTTATTTTAGAATATAATTTTTAGCATAGCATTTTCTTTTATGTTCTGTCACTACAAATTTTCTGAAATATTTCTATTTTAAATAGCCGAATTATATGGATTTCTCATTTATGTTATAATTAGGGTGTCTCTGTTAAGAAATCAACTTTAGCAAAGGTTATTGAAGGTGGAAGTGCCAAGGCACATCAGTATTACTGTTTGATCCTAGTCATGCATTAGTAACAGACAATACAAACCAGATTACTAAAATTTCCCTGAGTCTCAAAAAAATTTGTTTATCTCTGTTTATTTTCTTCCAAGGATAGAATACTTGCTCTGGAAGCTGTTTCAATACATTATATTACGTACTAGTTCTCAGTTTTTGTTGTGGTTGCAAATTTTTGTGTAACTGGTATTGTTGCCTCTGAAACATTATGTCTACATGGGGTCACTGGTGTTCAAGAGAATGTTAAATAGAGTCACAGAACAAAGACTCAGAGAAGAGTAGAGGCCCACCTAAGAAGAGAGTACTAGGTAATAATTTGATCAGTTTAGCTAAATTAAGATTTTTTGATTCATCAGGAAAGTACAGAGCAAGATGAAACTTTCAAGGCATAAACCAACCCTGATAAAAGCTAGGGGGAATAATATTATATAGACAAAGGTTATTAAATATCAGGTAGTGAAGTTCCATAACTAACATTCATTTTGGACTTGTGAGAGTGAAATATTTAAAATCTTTTCTGACTGAGTTTGATATCTTCAAGTAAGTGGCTGTATGAAATGACAGCACTGGAATTGGTCTTGGGTAACTCTCTTATACCCCTCCAATCCATAAATGTAGTCCTATTCTGAGGATGTCTGAATGAGATGGACAAGAAGACGTATGAAAGAGGCAGACATAAGGAGAATCCGTCAATAAATATGCTCAATTTGCAAGTGAAATGATCCCCACACACATGCACCAAATGCCAGCCTTGCAGATGTAATTGGAGATTTGAAAGTCAAATTGTGACCTTTCTGCCTTGTTCCCCTTCACCAGGAATAAAGATATTTGTGATCAGAATTTAGCTGTTTTGAAGGGTATTTTTGGTAGTAATGCATGAGGCAGAATATCATCACCTCCTTTATCTAGAGACATGTTCACTCTGTGAAGCTCAGATTCAGAGTGTGGCAGACAAGAAACATGCCTAAATCACATAGAAAAGCCAGATCTAATGACTCACAAAATACTATTTTCACCCAGATCCCTGGGTTCTTCTTCTATTTCTACAGCCACTTATTGTATGATTTGTGTTCAAATCCACTACAGGATAGCTCAGAAAGGCTATATGGGTCAACTTAGAGGCTCAGATGAATTTTCACTCTGTGACTGATTCAAGGCAGAGGCACCTAGCAAAGCACTGAGGAGGGAGAACTGGCTGATTAACCCTGCCCTGTGACGTGAATTCACTGCTGAACATCCAACACATCCTAGCTACAGAAATGCCTACAGTGAGCCCTCCATGTGTTACCTACACAGCAGCTTGAGTAATGACAAAAGTTGTCCTAGATCACCTAATGTGTATTTTTCAAATGCAGACTCCATGCACCTAAGATGAAACTACTAATCAGAGACAGAAAAAAAATTTACTGAAATAAAAGGAGGGCAAAATGGGTCGCAAGAAGTGAATTAAAAGAATTATCTCAGTGTGCCTATAATGTGTTCTAGTAATAGATTAATCAACTGCATGATAAACATCTATAGGGAATTCTGTTAACATAAACTAGGCAAAATCTGACTTTGAATGTCTTTCATAGAACAATTTCCCAGGTTAGTATATAAGTCAAATGACACACTGAAGCTCAGTATTCACAAGAATGGCAAAATGAATCATACAGCAACTCCAGGCTCTTTTAGTCAATAATCCATTAATGTGGAGAAGCTATGCTTGATTCATGGCTACAGACATCTGGGGGCATGATTCTGCTGTCACTGAAAGCATGGCACATAACTCACAGAAAGTTAAAGGAAAATATAGCAACTGACCCCTCTGTGAGACAATGTCTGCAAGAAAGGTTGAAAGCTGTAGTTCTTCCTGCAATTATCAATCACACACCAAAAAACTAAGATTTTTCTAGCACTTATTCATGGTCACAGCGTCCTAAAGACAGAATTCTGAGAGCTGTCAAATATCTGACCTCTCAGTATGGCTTGACAATAACTTCACTTCCAGAAAAACTCATGGACCATTTCTCAAAATCAATAAACCTCAGGTTTTGGATGAAATGTAGGTAAGGATGGACAGGTTGGTTATCACAGCCAGAAAGACAAAATAAATTGTATCAAGTAATTTCACCTATTTCAACTAAAGGGAAAAGAAATCATCAAAAACCCAACAGCCGAATAAACCCAACAACAAAAAAATAACCTAAACCAAAGGTTTATTCTCACGCTGAATATTATGAAATAATGGCATCCATTGTTGCTTTGTACTCCCTAGGGAATTGTAGGAAATTGTTTTTTCAAGTTTGAGATGGGTAATGTAGGGTGCATACTTGATGACTTTTATAGTTGTGGAAAAGAGACATTGGAATTTAGGTAGCTAAAATGGTCTATATTCATTCTATCTCACTCCCAGATTCAGGGAATTCTGGTTTTCAGTGTGGTCCAAATTTATATGTCTATGGACACAGTCAAGAAAATGACCTTCAGAAAGTGTGGGTGTTTGTGAAAGTCTTTGGTCAAATTCCTTACATACTTTCCAATTCATTCTACAGGAAGAATCATACAAGACAGGACTGGAAAGGTCTTTGAGGGGTCATCTAATGTACACTCAGGCACCAAAATCCACTTTAATCCAAACTTCTTCCAATTACAGCATTCAGAAGTAAAATATATAATTTAGATATGTCAGCTGCTCATGCTAGACTATTTTATTTTTCCAATGTAATCCTCCCAAGGTCCTCACCTTCAGTTGAACTTTAAAATATAAAATCAACACACTGAATTTAAAATGTCTTACTGAAATGTTTTTACATGTTGAATTCTCCTCATTTCAGAACAGAGGACATGAACCTCATGTACTTGTAGACTAATTGCAAAAACTCTAAACAACAGCAAACTTGGAGAGGACCTGGGAGAAACCAAAGTAGCATTATTGGCACTACTCAGAGCTTAAGCAGAATAGGGAACAGTGCAACAAGGCTCTGCACATTAATCCTTTCATCACTGTCTTTACTTTCCCACCGAAGAGAGACAGATATTTCTGGAAGAATTCTCATTATGACCTTGCAAAGGAGACAAAAACTCTACCCAGGCATGAAAGCAGTGAGTATGCCCTCACTAGGTTTGCAACTAAACAGTATTTTTAACCTGAAATAGGCACCAATATACACAAAATATACCAGAAAGCTTAAGGATATTTTCTTCAAAGTCCAGCTAAGAAAAAAGAAGTAATAAAGGAAAAAAATCCCAAACACTTTTAAAATAAACCTCCTTCTTTTCAATGCAGATTTCCAGTCTCCCTTGCCTGCATTGCTGTTTGGATTGACATCAGTGACCGTATTTCCTTACAAACAAGGTGGCTGTTGGTAGGTCACACGGCCCCCCACAGTAAGAGTGCCCTATTTTCTGACTACAAAATCTGCTGCTATTCACCTGTCCTAGGGCAGCCAAAAATCTACTGCTCAGTAGTCCTGGCTCCTACGGTGTCTGCCCTATTTTGTGATATTGGGGTAGGCTGTTACCAGTCTAATGTACCATGATTCAAAGGAATAATGTTGTCAGCATCTTACATTTCTAACCACAATGCCAGCAGCATCTCTAGAATCTGGCTGAGGTTCCCTTTACAGTTCTTGGACCGTACTTGAATTCCTACTGTATCAAAGGTTTTCTTTCAGTACAAGGTCCTGATCCTTTGGATTGAAAGGGATTCTTTTTTCCACCTGCATTTCTGGATCCCTGTATGAAATTAAACTTCCTAGGCAGATTTAGATAATCAGTAGCCTTAAAATCAAGTGGTAATGAATACCAAATTTGTGATCTAGAAATGAAAAATCATGGGTTTGCATTCTCAGGTCTTGATGTTTTCCTGCATTTTGACAACCATTCTACCTCTCAATGGGAAAATGTCAATCCAAACTCTTTCCCTACCATGTGATCAACAGTTTTCTTGATAATAAACTCCAGATTGATTGTGAGATAGGATTCCTCTTATTCCACAGGAAGATCTATAATTGGAGATGTCTGTATTTATGCAAGTCACCAAAGGCTTCCTTGCAGTCAACAGAGACCGAATCAGGGTATTCAATGGAATTTAGGGCGAGATTCAACTTCAGCAATTCTTATTATTCATATAAACTATGATTTATAGGACTAATCTTCATGCATGCTGAGACGATCTCAAGAAGAGATCAGATGATTAGAACACCTTACCTGCCTTGACTATAAAAAAAGCCTCAATTACATCTTAGAAGTAAATCATAGATTCCTAAATATTTTGTCAGGCAAATTTACCCTGGATATCTAAAAGTCTCTTTATACACTATTAATTGCAGCTTATGAAGAAAGACATGTCCATAAGAGGATATGTTCAACTGTGTTAAACACCTGTCTTGAGACCACAGCCCTCTAAAAGCACTGGCCTTTCCCCACAGTTATTCCATGAGCCTAAATGAGCAGTGCAGATTGAGGACCTACCTATCAAAAGGGCTAAAGACAGGGGAGATGAGGTCTGAACTAATATTCTGCATCTTTAATGGACAGGGACACCAACTGAGGTAAAAATAGTGCTTTTAACAAATGGTTATTTACAGAGAATCAGCAATGGTGTGGTTCCAACACCAAGAAATGCTCAATAAATAAGCTGTGCCAAGTCTTTTTCATTAATCGTTCCTCTTTCCTCCTTTGAAATTCTGGTGGTCACCATATTTTCAAACCATCATTGAACTCAACAGTTTCCAGTATCAACGCTGTTATTCGAGGTCTGCCTTCTTAACAGAACAGAGGGGCATGGACAGGTAGAAAAATCTGGAAATAGACTTTCTTGGCTCTTCTTTTCACAGAAGAAGACTTCACACTCCTCTCTCCTTGCCCAATACATATGCAAGTCTCTCTTCAGGCTTTTTAACATTGCTGCCTGCTCTGGCAGTTCTGTCTGTCTGCCATTCTGCTCTGAATTTAAAACAGGAGACAACCATGGCAAATCATAACAACCTCAGTCAAAAGGCAACCAAAGACAAAAGAATTAGTACACAGCTAAGACTGCATTTCTAAGAGCTGCATTTTCACAGGCTGAGAACTAAAAAGACAATAAAATGGCATCCTGTTCTTTTGTATGAAAAACCAAAATAGGAATGTGAGGCTTTGTTTTAGCCTTTGTTATATTTATTTCCAAAATCCTCAAATCCATATTCTGCTACTGCTACTTTATTAACCTGAATGACAGTAAGTGTCTGTATTGTCTCACGTCTGGTAGGTGCACAATACCTCTTTCTAATTATTCTACAAAGTTTGCACAGGAAGCTTCATAGAGTCACAGAAGGGTTTGAGCTTGAAGGGACCTTAAAGATCATCTTGTTCCAACCCACCTGCCATGTCAGGGACACCTTCCACTAGACCAGTTTGATCAAAGTCCCATCCATCCTGGCCTTGGACTCTTCCAGGGATGGGGCAAAGGATTCTGTTTATGGAAACTGAGGATGTCAAACAACATGGAAGAAAAAAGGGCCCTGCTTAGCATGGTGTTGAAAGGTGCTGGATGTGGTTTCTTGATTCTCTCTTCCAAGCTCGGATCAGAGCAGGCAGCTCTGCACACCCACTGAGACAGTCAGGGAGCACAGCAGCGCTGTGGCAGCCTCTCCCTGCCACGGCCTGGCAGCAGAGCGACAAGAGCACCAGCCAGCCTGGCACAGCAGCTACTGGGGAGCTTGGCATGCTGCTCTGGAGAGCAGACTGTGTGGGAGCATCTGTCCCTGAAAGCAGGAGAGAAGAAACAAGAACGAGGATAATGCAGACACGCTCTTGGACAGAGCAGAGAATCCTACTGATGCAAGCATAGGCACGAACAAAGGGTCATTCTGCTCCATCCCCTGTAATCCAATCAGCTAATATCCCTTTTTAATTAGCTACAATCAAGTTAGCATAATGAGTGCCTTGTCTGTTGACAAGCTTCATCTGCCCTCTTCCATTCTTGCATCCAAATCTGCAGTGCAGTTACGGCTGGGTTTTGACGATATTTGCTAAACATCTTGACCGAGGGTTGTCCAAAACTTCCCATTAACCTCACAGGC
Source organism: Atrichornis clamosus (assembly GCA_013400975.1). Lineage (NCBI taxonomy): Eukaryota > Metazoa > Chordata > Aves > Passeriformes > Menuridae > Atrichornis > Atrichornis clamosus. The sequence continues at coordinate 78,320 of WBMZ01007512.1, read as the reverse complement.
ACTGAAATGTATCATTCTTAACTATTAGGTATTGATAGCGAATATCCTGCTGCCCTCACTCCTAGTCAATGTTTTGCTCTCTAGAAAACATCCCCCACTTTTCTGCAGGAATATTCGTGCATTGTCAATAATCTGATCTAAAGCATCAGGGATAAGAGAGGCTTGCACAGCCCCAGTACCTATGCACAAGTAGAGATATGAAGGACATTCAAGGAACATTGAGGGGACAGGCAAGAAGAGAAGCTGTCCTTGAAACCTAACGTGTCACCTATGTTTATTTGTACATAAAAGGCATTAAAATATACAAGATATTTACAAGACTTAAAAGACATTTGTAGCAATAGTCTGGGACAAAGTCTGCTTTGTAAGAATTTGCTACGGTTTCTAACATTAATGCAACAAAATAATTCTTTCATTTCACAGCTCATGATTCTTTGTCAGATTACTGCACAGACTGCTTTTTTTTATTGCTCAGTGGCTTTTAATTGGTGTACGTTGTAGGAAAGGAAATATCAATTCAAGAATGACTTAGAAATGCAAAATAACTAGGTTATTATCCTATTTTACAGTAAGCCTTCTTTTAATAGCCACTCATTTCTGCTGTTCAAGCAGACTCTGTGAAAAGGGATTTTGTCCTTCAGCCAGAATAAAAGACATCTTGATGCTAAAAATAAAAGAAATGGGAATCACTTTCCGGAGCTGGAATCCTCCCCTGCAAGAAGGCTCTGACAGCACTGAGGCTGGCAGAGGAGCATTGTGAAAGAACAAAGGCAAAAGCAGCCCTAAGACATCTCCCCTGCATAGCAGGAGAAAAAATTGATAAGGGTCTGTATTTCTTAGAAAACATCCAGTGATGCTGTGTCTACTCTCAGACTCACTAAAATAAGGCAAATGGGGCCAAAATAATGTTCTATGGGTTAAAAAGCGAAGTTAATTAAAGCAACAAACTGCTAGAGTTTGTCCTTTATTTTTCACATTCCCTGTTCTCTCTTTTCTTTTTAATTTTTTTCCCTGTTTTCCTGAGCAGTACATATCTGTTGATGAGATAAATCAGAACAATTCCTGGCTTCAAGAGTGCAGCCTTGGTGTGCAGTAACTCAAGATCTGATACATACAAAATTTAACATTCCTGTTGTAAGAAATATTTACCTAGAGAGAGTCTGCACCTGCCTTCGTACAAAGAACATTACTAAAATGGGAGATTCCTCTCTGTAAAATATCTTTTAAAAGCTTTTCGAAATCCAGCTAAGAAAGCTGCTTTATGTCACTGCTCAGCCACCAAGTGCACAGCAGCTGATTAAAATGCACAGCTCCAGCTAGGAAGCTTGCTCTGACTCCTGGCTGTAACTGGCAGGCTTCAGCCTTCCTAGATAAAGGGTCATGCAGTGTCAGACGGCTCGCTCTCCTCAGCTTTGTTCCTTTCCTTGCACTCAACAGGAGCCAACCTGCAAAGAAGGGTTGAAAGTCTGTACCTATCCAGTCTTTCCCTTTTCATATAGTACACAGCCCTCCTGATCCTTGGCACTCATCCTAACAGGCCAGTCTAGTTCAGATCAGGGAAAATGCAAGAAAGCCAGAGAGGGATTCTTTACAAGGGCACATAGTGACAGGACAACGGGGAATGGCTTCAACCTGAAAGAGAATAGGTTTAGATTAGATGTTAGGAAGAAATTCTTCACTGTGAGGGTGGTGAGGCACAGGCACAGGTTGCCCAGAGAAGCTGTGGATGCCCCATCCCTGACAGTGTTCATAGCCGGGCTGGATGAGGCTCTGAGCAACCGGGTCTAGTGGAAGGTGTCCCTGCCTGTGGCAGTGGGGTTGGAACTGGATGATTCTTTAAAGTCCCTTCCAACCCAAACCATTCCGTGATTCTATGATTGGTGTTTGCAGGGGTCAGTGGAAAAGACCAGGGGTAGCCTGGCTGAAGGCCAGAAAATTATCCATTTTGCCTGGCATTTCAACATGAATTTTGGACACATCACTCAGAAAACTCCCTCTATCAAGCCAATAACAGGAAGCTTTAAAAGGTGAACCTACTTCTAGCCGGACATCTCTGGAAGCCTGTATGACTGCACAGGCAATACACCCAGCTGCTGAATGCAAACACAGCAGCTGAGTCAAACGTGGTGCCCAGCAAGGTCTCTCTCCCATTATGTGACTGATGATGGGCAAAGAGCATCACCAGGTGCAGACATATCCAGTACAAGGACACATCACTTATAACATGTCTGACCTTATCTCTCTGTAACCTCCTTCTCTGGGGTAAACAGAGAACAAACCAGAGTCAGAAACAGCCAGAAATGTCTCTCTCTGAGATATTCTTCAACTCTGCTATGGCTGTGTTGCCTGTGCAGGAATGCACACTCCTGCTGGTCCCCTGATGTGCAGTGGAAAAGCAGGTTCCCTGCTGTGTTTCACACAGCACCCAGTGCATGACAAGAAGTGCTCAGCTGCCATCCTTTCTTAATGAGAGAACCTCCACAACATAATTACACAGCAATGACAATACGACCCTTCCTGTCTTTCAGGATTAATTGCAAAACACAGGCAAGCTGTAACTCATCACCAGTACAGTGGTACCTACAAATAACTCATTGTTAATCCTGAACTCTGCAATTCCAAGATGCTCATTAATATGTGGGATGTTTCTACCTTTTCTCACAGTAACAGTAACTTACAGAGTACAGACTGATTCTTGACTGCTTGAGATGGGTGTCTCTACTTGATTCTTAAATCAAACTTGACATTAGCACCAATTTCTGGATTTTTGTTTGGTTTTTTTGGTGTGCTTTTGTTTTTGGGGTTTTTTTAACCTAGCTATTGTAGAGATTCCAGCTCAGATAAAACGCTGCCAAAGTAACTCTAAAACCCCAGACAGAAATACAGAAATACATCAAGACATTAGGAGTTACACTGAATAAAGGAAGCTAGAAATGAGCTCAGAAGAAGAAATGATCTGGATCAGCAAGTAAAACCAAGAAGTGTTTTAGTGAGGTCTGCCTGCCCTGGTTCCTCTCTAAGGAATTCTGAAGTTCTGTAATCCCTTTCTTGGCAACTCTTCCATATGCTGGTATGCTGTTAGCACACAGCAGGGACACAGATTTCCATGATGCAATTTGCTTATTTTTTCTTAGTCCTTCACTTTGTTTGTTTAACTTTGCCTATATGCTTCCCATGGCAATCTCAACTGCGATGACAGAATTATTAACAGTGGTGAGGGCTGACGGGGAGTCTCGAGCAGAGTAAACACAAACACATCCTGGTGTAGCACAGTGTTTGTTATTGCATGTGTCATGGTAAAGCTTTATGAAAAGAAAAAGAAATGTTCCACTTCTTATAAAGCCAATCTCATGGGACACAAACTATTCGATCCAGAAGTTCTAAGGGGATATTGAAAATGAGCTTTTTGGCCCTAGCGAACTGATATTTATTACCACTTATGTCCACAAATGTATGTGACACATTAGCAAGATTTATGGTTAAAGCATTCAACAGTCAAGAGAATACCAAAAATGGAACAGCCATTTTCCATTCCTTTTTATTCATTCTTCATGGGTACTCTGATAGTCTTTAAAGACATAATCACAGACTAGTTTTCCCATAAAAGACACAGTGTGCACTGACCACACAGCTATTCAAAACTCCAATTCAATTCCACTGTTTAATGGTAACTCTGCACCATTTTTGTCATGACTTGTTCAAACTCTGCACAGTTTGAACTCCTTATTCACTATTTTCCTGAGTGCACCATGATTGTCCTTATGTTCTCCAAGAGGGACCTGTTTTCATAAGACTTCAAGAATATTAATATCCCCATTTTAAATATGAGGAACTGAGGGTGAGGGAGATGTTGTTAGACACACTGTCAGCTTTGAGAGCCCAGTGTGTTGTGCCCATGGATCGATCTTTCTGAATACTTAACATTTTTGTAGCACCTCTGTCCACAGTTTGTTACACAGACACTCACGGACAGAGTGTTTGTTGAAGAGGAGAACACTTTATTGGGATCTTGGCACAGGATAGCACATGTGAGGAATCAAATCTCTCAAAGAGATGTAGTTTCTTGTTGCCACTGATGGTGGGAGTGAGTCTATTGTGAATGTCTTTTCATGTGGATTGGGCAAGGCTCCTCTGCTCAGTTCCTGTATTCCAGTTGGCCTTTGGTTCTATGTGACCACCCCAGCAAACATAATTTATAACTACTTATATATCATAACCTTATAAAAAACTTATATATCATAACCTTATATAAAACATATCCAAAATAAATACACTAAAAAGACTGTCCCATAAAATCAATTCTGCACTTGCACAAATAATTTCTATTTACTATTTGCAAATGTCTTATCTAGGCAAAATTTGAACACTTCCAGGAATCTCCTGTCTGGTTATTCCAACCAGGATCATAGAATCACGGTCAATTATAACTAAAAAACTTGATTTTCATACATTTAACTCACCTGTAACTTCAGCTCCATAAATCTTGCCATCAGTTCCCACAGATTCCAGCTGAAGATCCCAGTGCTTGACCTTTCTTCTTTTGAACCCCAAGCCCAGAGTGTTATCTCATGAAAGAAGACCACTTTGGTCGAATTACAATTTACCACTCTTAAATGAAAATAAGACTCAAGGCTCAATCAGAATCAGGTTTGTGCAGGTGGTTAACCAGGTAATCTTGTTATAGAACTTATTTGTTTTACAACTCACCCATTTTACAATGCCCAGCCCTCCCCAGGGTGAGGCAGATTTCCTTCCCCTCTTCCTCTGCACTGTGTTGGTAACAAAATGAGAGGCTCTGGGAACACTGACAATTGTCTCTCTGCTTTTCAGAGCCTACAAACAAATAGCAGTGCCAAGGATCAGGAACCAAGGGGACAAATCTTCCTGGGCCTCTGCTTTGGCACTTGTTCAGTAGCATGGGGAATGGGCTGGATGCAAATCACTATAACACAGCAGAAGAAGCAGAGGACAAAGTTTAACATAATTAGAACTGTGGGAGAATTCATCTCCTCAGTCTCCAGGAGGCCACAGAAATTAAGATCTCAGATCTTTGACAGATTCAGGCAATTTTTCAGAGATGAAACACCCTAACAGGAGGTAAAGCCACAGCTGACACCTGCCTTTCAAGACAGGAAAACCTCTTTCTGTGACCTGTTTCTTAGGAAACTTCTCAGGGTGACATATAACAAAGTACCACCTCATTCTGTGGGCTTAATCTTCACATTTGCAGCTGACAAGGGCAAAGTTCCTCACAAACTCACTCAGGAGAAAAGATTATTTAGCACTTGAGTAGCTACTTACCTTCCCTGTACATAACTGCATACAGTGAAATGTGGGATCGTGACAAAGTGTTTGCTTAAACATACAGAACCTTGGATTCTGCTCGCTGCTCTTCCACAGACCTCCTTGCATGACTTTGAAAAGTCCCATAGGCCCAGAACTTCCAAGTTAGTTAAGAATCTTATAGTTTAAATGACTGCTTTCCTTTGGATCCCATTTCACCTACACACCTTTGAAGATCAAGGCTTTACCCACTGTTTCAGCTTCTCCTCTCTAAGATAAAGGCAGTATTCCCTGATCTTATGGCAGGTTAGGGAAAATAAATGAGCCATGACTGGTAACATGCTTGGTAACTCAACAGGCAGCCAGGAAGCTGAGGAAGTTCTGAATATTAATTTTAACAAGCATTTTAATTTACCTGTATGCATTACTGCCCAAGATGACTGGGTAAATTTAAACCAAAACCAAAGAAATGTAACACAGTAAAATTAAATGAACAACCATGAATTCCCTGAAAAATAAGGGGGTGGTGTAGTTCATGGAAGGCTACTTGCTGTTCTCCGTAGTCTGCTCTTCCCAAGCTTACAGCAGGGATCTAGATAATGTTTTACCACCGCTGCCCTGTGGTGAAAAGAGCACTGTGTGTGCGGTGGATACCCTGCGTAGAGCCCACAGGACATGTAAAAGAGGGAAGAATATCTGACTGCATAGTCTCATCCATTGAGATTGAGCTTACTTGACTCACTGGGATTTTTGAGAATTTATTAGGGCATTTATGGTTTGCATTAGCATATATACACACAGCTGTGTGCTCCTTTCAGTTTGCCATGGGTGAAAAGGAAATGGTTTGTTTGGAAGAGCCTGTCACAGGAAGAGAAGGACTTTTAGTCACCAAGTGAAGACAAACCATGGCTGAAAAGCACAGCCCTTCACAGACAGTCTCTGAGAGGGATGGATGCTGTGATGGAGCACAGACCTCATGAACCCAGACCTGACATCTTCAGGCTGCAGGAGAGTGAGTGTAAGGTGATCTGCCCGTTTAGGCAAGGGCAATGGGATTGCACTACGTCAAATGAAAATAAAAATGGAGGATAATGTGGCATTTAGTGTGCGACCTTCTATTTCTCCATGTTAAATCCTTTCTCCTACAGGTCTAGGTTGTCTTCAGCTTTTCATTACAGGAGCTGTTTTGAGTTTTAGAAAAGTACTATTCTGATGTCAGGTGGTCCTGCTCTCTAGCATGGAGTCAGGTATTACTTTAATTAACAGCAATGGCCACTGTGACTGCCAAAAGAAGATAAGGCCAGCTCAGAGCACCATTTAACATAAAAATACATTAGACCTCAGGAAATGGGACCACAAGTACATAATACTTTATGGAGAGATGCTGCTAAGCAGACAGCTCCCCTGACCTGAGGAAATTAATTTAATGCATGTATGTGACACTCCTCTTTTAAAGCATCACTCATATGAACACAGTGCTCTTCCCTATTCTTTTGACTTTGTGCCAGAGGGAAAGGACAGCCAAGTTGCCCAGCTTTAAGAAAAATAGACCTTCAAACACACTATCACCAGATTTCTGCACTAACATATTTTGTAGCAGGGCTGGTAAACCCTAAACCCATGGGCCAATTTGTGTTTTAATTCATACAGCAAATTGCCTTGTGACAAACTCAGTATTAACTCATTTATCTTCTCTTTTTTCTGCTCAGCTCACCAGCTACAGCTTTATTTGCAGCCTAAATGCTGAACTATAGATAGCTTGAGAGGCAGAATTTGAAATGAAAAATGAATGTACCTTACAAACTTAGCACCTTGAGCAGTGATCTTGTCAAGCTTTACAAACTAAGCAGAATTGGGTTAGACCTGCACTGAAAGGAGAGCCATGCAGAGGGAGAGGCAAGAGAAAGCAGAAGGTGACATTCAGCTTTGCTTTTACCAGGACAGCAGAGAGAAGGTTCCCTTGTGTAGCCCTGGGTAGATGCTGAAGAAAAGCCACCAGCTGGAGCATGTTAATGTAATTAACTTCAGTTTGAAGGCATTAGAGGAGAGTTTTGCATTGATGCTTTTTATGATTGCAGGATGGGGGTTTTTTTCACCAGATAATGCATTCACATTGCATCCTCCTTTTGCAGTACTTGCAAGTCAGACTTGTAGCTCCTGGCCAGGGAGGCAGCAGTACTCATGTCTATGGCAAAGCCCAGTGCTGTCCACCTGAAGCATCTTAGAATCACAGAATGTTTTGGGTTGAGGGGACATTTTAAGGTCATCTAGCCCAAGCCCCCTGCAGTGAGCAGGGACACCTTTCACTAGATAAGATTGCTCAGAGCCCTGGCCAACCTGACCTTGCCTGTTTTCAGGAATGGGACATCCACTGCCTCTCTGGGCAACCTATTCCAGGGTTTTACCACATTGTAAAACATGTCTTCCTCATACCTAAGCTAAGTCCACCCTCCTTCAGTTTAAACCCATTACCCCTTGGCCTATTGCAATAGGCCCAGCTAAAAAGTTTTTTCCCATCTTGTTTTCTAATAAAATAAAGGAATAATGCCACTGCTGCAAAGCTGAGACACTAGGCACTTGCTCGGCTTAAAAAATAAATGGGCTAGAGGCAAGGAACAATGCAAAAAGTAGGAAAAAAAAATCTAAAAATGCTGTGATGTTTGCAAGCACATACAAGACTGAAAAGAAAAACATACTCTATTGCTTAGACAACTTTAAAAAATCTATTTATATTTTTAATATTTAGATATTTTACAATTATATCAACCTCTTTGTTGTCATTATCACATTCCCACATCTCAGTTTGATTCCCTCCACCTTTTTCTCCTAAAGCATTTCAACCTTCTTCCAATACTTTAGGATGGGAGAGAAAACGTAAAGACAGACATTCCCACAAGCTTCCTGAGAGCCAGTGTCCAGAAAGAAGAAGGAGAACTGAATTAGCTCCTCCAGGCAGGAAAAGCTGAGGTGGGAATTCACCTGCTGAAATTGTGTGGCACAAGCCTGTTCCTCCAGCTGGCCATGCAGCACATGGCCCAGGCCATCCAGCCAGTGCACCCCGTGTCCCTTGGCAGGGAATTCCTGCCTCTCCAGCTGCCAGCTGCCCAGCCAGACATGAGGAAACACGGGAGGTGAGTGGAAGTGTGAGTCTGGGGCTGGAGTCACAGAATATGTGGGAGTTCCCAGTATCAGAGAGGGAGGGCTCATGTGAAAAAACCAAACCCATTGGGTTGATTTGGTTAAATAATTGTTCAGTATTTGCCACCAACATGAAACCCCCATGACATGATTTAAGATCAGGGTTCCAAAATGCTCAAACCTGACAGTGCCCAGCCATCAGACAGGCTGCAGGTGCCAAAAGCTACAGGCAGAAACTCAGATCACTAACTCTGAAAACCAAGCTCCTTACAGAGAGTGAGAACAAGCCCCAGACCCTTATCTGGTAGGCACTTTGTTATGACTGTTTGGGTCCTCTCCACTGACCAGCTCAACCTCAGACGGTGCTCTTCAATTCCTTTTGAGTTTCGTTACTGTTAGGAATTAAACTTCACTCTCTAGAGAGTTTTCACTCATTGTGGGGATGAACATTCATGCCTTTTAATGATAATCCATGAAAACAGGCTTTCACATAATTTCCTGCTATTCTTTTTTATTAACTTCCACTTCTCATCAGCAGAAAAACAACAAAACCTCCTTACAAGAGGAGAGCTCTGAAAGTCTAAAACCTCTGAAGACCCCAGCTTTCACTTGAAGCTGTACACCATCCCAAAAGTCTGGTTTCTATTTCCACAAAATTCTAGAGGTCTTTAAAACCCCTATTGTAGTTTATACCCAGCCAACCTCCTCGGCATGCAAACTTTTATATAACAAGAAAATGCTGCTGTCTCACAAAATTAAGGAGGATGGATGGCCCTATTAATAGACATGACTCCAATTCTTACCAGCTTCCTCAGCAAATCAAATTATGTCACTGAGGTAACTTTTCAGCATTTGCCACTAACAGGAACAGCAAAGTCCTCAGACAGTTGATCTGGCATAACAGCTGACACAAAACACATGTGACAATTCATCACAATAAAAACTGCACACAGGTAAATTGCTTCCTCAAACGTCTTGGGACAGTCTTCAGAATAACACAGAACTCAACACAGAAAAAAAGTGCTGAAATACAGACTTTGAGTTATTTCCTTTCCCAACTCAGAAAATTCTAATGGGGCAAACAAGGGAATCCCACAGTGCACCTCACCCCAGTGAAGACATCTATGAAAGTCTGAAAATACTGAGCCATCTGCAGGAAGAGTGAACATAAGCAAATAGAAAGAAATAGAAATAATAAATTTTTGCAGGTGCAGAGAGTCAAATGGAACAGATAGAGGTTTGAAGGGTGCTATGGGAAGCAGCAAGAGCAGATGTCTGGTTGTGAAGGGCAGGAGAGAGCCTGAGGTAGGGGAGTGGGACCTCAGTGAAGAGGCAATCCCAGCTGTATTCTTGCGTAGTTTCCCCACAGCAGCAAATTCATCCATTACACTCCACAGCTGCTGCTGAAGCAGTGCATGGTAGGGAGAACTCAAGACAGTGCTATGAACTTCTTTAGAACACAATAATGTTCTTAAAATATAATATATTTTATCTTGACAAAAGTGCTCCCCTGTGTACGAGATGCTGACACCATCATGGGAGGTATAGAAAAGTATCTGACGGCATAATGAGCCCAGAGAGGGAGAGAGAAAGAGAGAAGTTATCACTTTGTAAGCTGCTACATGCAGCCTTTGCAGAGTAGAGGGTTTTCCTGGGTGAATACATGTAATTTTTCAGTCTTCACCTTCCAGACATTGGAAAAAATATAAATATATTTAACAGTTTTAATCATTTTGACTTGACAAAACATGGCTTTCAACTAACACAAGTTCTCGTCAGGTATGCTTTGTCCCTCTTATTTGACTTAGAAGATAACTACAATTTTAAGGACCTAACAAAGCCCTCTTGCCTGCATATTTGCGTCTTAATGCTGAAATTCTGAAGAGCTCTCTGCTGTATAATATTTTGTTGAGAGAGTCATTGTCCACCCTTACTCAGACCCAAGGCACAAAGAGAGTTGCCAAGGGGCAAGGATTGTAGTTTAAGGTAAAGCAAGTCACAAAGTGTGTGACCACAGCATTGGCTACAAAAACACCACACTTCTAGTGTGTTTTCTCACTTTGTAATGATTTATATCTGTTTTCTCCTATCTTTACATACTCATCAAATATTTCAACAACATACAGCACCTGAGACACGACTCTCTGAAACTGCCTGCTGCATAGACAGGTAAGAGGTGAAGAATACATTTAGAAGATGAAATTTCCAAAGCAAATTTAGATTCAGATACATGTCCATTGAATATAATATATATCTAAAATCTGATTCCACTTAGGAGATCTCAGCCTTTTAAAAAATTATTATTATTTTTGGTCAGAAGTGTGGTATTTCACTGATACAAATCTGTAATTTTATAGTGGACAAAAATCCAATTTTCTTATAATGGTGGTTATCTCCATAGTACACAAGATATATTGAGATATTAGACATTTATCTTATTAAAAGAAAAACAAGTAGTTTTGGAAAGGGAGCAATTTGGTTTGGGTTTACCTATGGAAATACCTTTAAAAGAATTATGTGGAGTCATAAATTTGGCTCATGGAAATTGGTTTGAGGTATAGGGAAAGGGAGGGGAAATTTAGCCATGTTCAGTCCAGGTAATTCATAGTCCAGCCCAATTCATAGAATTTTAGAATCATTAATGTTGGAGAGGACCCCTAAGATCATTGAGTCCAACCACTAACCCTACACTGCCACACTTGCCCAGCCCAGCCTGTCTCCAAGCCCCACATCTACATGTTTTTTGAACACTTCTAGGGGCTGTAATTCCACCACTTCCCTGGACAGCCTATGTGTGACCACCCTTTCAGCAAATAAACTTTTCCTAATATCAAATCTAACCCTTCAGCAGTGCAATCTGAGACCATTTCCTCTTGTCCCGTCACTTCTTACTGGGGAGAAGAGACCGACCCCCATCTGGATACAATCTCCTGTCAGGGAGTTTTAAGGAGTGATAAGGTCCCCCCTCAGGCTCCTTTGTTCACATGCATTAAAAAAACATTTCCTGAAAGCTACATTGAAAGGCTCTGTTTGGGGTCACCCCTTTATTTGGGTATTGTTTGCATGTCCACGTGCACCTTGGCAGAGGTGCTTTCCCAACAAAGTCTCTTGGATGTTGAGGAACAGGCAAACTTGACATATTTGCTGCAAACAGCTTTGTTCAATCCATCCACTACTGCTAACGAAACAAAACTGAACAAAACAAAAAGCCCAACAGATTCAGAGAGGCATGAGGTATCTCAATCAAAACCATCGCTGGATGTGGTATGGAAAAAAATCCCTGAGAAAGCACGGTCTGAGCCAAGCATGAATTCAAACCAGGTCACTTCTGCTGTCGGTGAGTCGAGGCCGTGAATGAAAGCTGTTGGTAGCAAAAGGACAGATCCTTACTCAGCAGCAGTATGTCCTGCAAATATCAGGCATTTCATGCATCTCAGAGAAGACCTGCAAAGCACTCTGCAAGACTCAGATGAAGCCCCATCATATTCAGGAAGGCAATCAGTGCAATTCATAGAGTAAAAAGGTGTTGAGATACAGAGCTTCTTGGCAGTGGTCATATATTGCCATCAGTCAATAGTTCTCTAATACATCATGACTGATTTCTTGAACAGTCTGAAAGCAGAAACTGTACGCAGATTCATATTTTTACCCTACCATGTTTCCCCTGCAATGAAGCTTTTCCATACAAGCTTTGTGAGGCAAACAGGGCAGGCTCCTGCATTCACTGCACATCCATCACAAAAACAAGTCTGCCTTTGAAGACTGGTGGGGGATCCCCTGCATCTCCAGAAGAGGTCCCACAGTCTTCACTGCTGAAGTGCTCCCAGGATCACAGAATATTCTGAGTTGGAAGGGACCCACAGACACCATCGAGCCCAAGTCTTACAGAGATCGGTCTCATGGCCATGGTGTTATTAGCACCATGCTCTAAATAACTGCTAATCTCTCAGAAGATATTTAATTTACTCTCTTAATCAATACATCAGGAATACAAAACACCACTTAATTAACCAACATAGGAAGGATTTATAGTAGCACTAGGTTCCAAAGATGAATATTAAACAACCAGACTCTTCCTTGAATCTGAATTTAGACCCCAGTTCCTCAAAAGATGAAATATGTGGTTTGTCCCCTCACTTTCTGGACCTGACATGTGCTGTTGAATCATTAATAAATCAGAATTAATTTAACTATATTTCTGTCAATTTTCTTTTAAAACTAATGGACAATAATTTTGTCAATGTATTATAAACTGCACAGTCAGACTACTCGCTATTTTTTGCTATTGTTTACCATGGCATCACAGATGACTGTTCAGTGGTGACAGTGCACTGAACAAGGACACTGCTTCCACCAGCCCCCTCCTGGGGCAGGAGCTGACACATTCATGTTGGGGGCAGCCAAAAGCACACACATGACCAGCCAACACAGCATGCATTAAGCTGCACTAATTCAATCCTCCTGTCCCCCAAGGCTGTGCCGCAAGCCCGGTTGTGTGGTTAGCCCAAGATCACAAGGAAATTTTGTGACAGAAAAAAGAACAGGCAGCAGGACTTCCCTGGCTGGTGACAACATTCTTGTCTTGGGATCATCCTTCATTTTCTCAAAGGAAACCTGGACAGATGCAGCACTGGCAACTCCAATGAATATAAAACATTACAGAGAGGTCACTAAGAGCTCCATTTTTCATACTTCTCCCCTAGCTGCTACCCCTTCCCCGTAAATCTTCAGTTCAGTACCCAACCGAATCCTTGACAGTCCAAATCCAAACTGGGACCAATGCAATAGGTAACAGAATACAAGTCTCTAAGTATATTTGTTCAAATGCGTTCCTTTCATGTCCTTGACATTGAGATAAGATGGAAGAAAATGTGTCATTTGATGACACATTACTTTTCCCCATCTCCATCCATCTTCCCAATGCTTATTCAATAGTTGCACGACTTGAATTCATCACATCAAGTGTACACTAAAATTGAATTAAAACAATTTGAGTCAGAAAGCATACAGATGCTCATATGTTTCCCACAGCTAAGGACATCCTGTTACAGTTGCACAGCTGCAAATTTTGAAACATCTAAAAAGAAAATTGCTTTACATGGGGGAAGGGGAGGAAGGATGCCTGATTTTAAACAATTCATATCCTGCATTATGCTGTTTGGTATATTTTTTAAGTTTTAGAAAGTGGAATGCTGGGTAGAAAGGAGGAAAATTCCATTAGTGTCTCCATAAAGGGTTTTAAAGATGCTCTTTAAAGCATTTCAGCACTGAAGAGCACTCTTCTAGGCACGTTACGCAGGGGTAAATTAGACACATTCTTAGTCCACTGAGAATTTAAAATAGAATTAAAGAACACATGTTTACAGAGACCTTAAGAAAGGGATTTCTAATCAAATGTAGGTGATAAAAAAAACCCTCAAAACACCACTAGGATCAGATTCTCAGCTGATGCAAATTGGTGATGAGACCCTGCCCATGAACTTCTGATCCATTTCATTTGTAATTTTTACAGGTATAAGAATGAGAGAGAGGAAAATTACTTTGATTTACTGTTTTTTAATGGCATAAGGAGCTGACCAAAGGCAGAACTCAGAAGAACACGCTAAGCATAATTATACCAGGGGAAAGGATCTGACAGTAAACAATATTTGCAATCAAGTCCTCCTCTACATAACTTCATGGTTCTATAACAGAGAGGTACAGCAGTAGTAATCATGATGCCGGATTTGCCTCAATGGGCTTTACTTTGAGCCTCCTCTCCTCAGGAGAAAATGAGGACCCCAGGTTTTTTTTGCATATTCAAGCCTTTGCCTCTGTATTGTGTCTGTGAGCAAGGGTGTCATTTACTTCTATCATTTCCAAGATGCTGACACATTATAATCATCTACGTATAGCTTCTAATTCATTTAACATTGCATACGTATAAATAGCAGAGTATCAAAGCATTCTTCTTGCATAATTTCTGATTTGTGCTACACAGCCTGTCAGGAGAATGCAGGTGAAAATCTTAGCTTTGCCAGAAACAATGGTGCTTTTGTCCTTGATTTCAGAGGTAGCACAAGAGGTGAAAAACTGCATTTCAGCTCTGTAGGAAAACTGCTGTGGAGTTATCCTGTCTTTCATGACATTTGTCACTGTGTTTCCTTTTCACAAGGTGCAAGTGAAGGAAAAGGTTGAGAAACTGAACAGGTTGGGAAACTGTGGGAGTCCCCAGCCCTTTGACCATTTTTACTCTTCCAACCACCCACACGGCTGGTTGAATACCCATTTACCTCCAGGAGTAAATGGTTATGCAACCAGACAAGTCTTTTGTCCACCTTTTTGTTCTTTCCAGACAAACAGTAGCAGGGAGAGAAGATCTGTTCTTTTCACTCATCCATGGCAACAGAAAGATAAAAGTGTTCAAATCACTGCTGTAAGCAGCTTCTCCTTCCTACAACCACAAATTGGAGCACGGTGATCTTCTGTGAGAAAATGACATCATCATATGTGTGCTTTCAAAAAGAACTTTTCCCAAGAAAACATTTATGTAATTATTTATTTGTAGAGAGCTGAGTATGGCCCCTGTGAAGAGATCTGTGGAACCCAACTAGACTGGATGGTTGTGTGTCCTTTTCAGCTGGGAGAGTTCCCTTGGCCCCAGAGGATTTGACCTTGGAACAGACAAAGGAGAGCATGTCCCCCTGGCACAGGTGTGATGGTAACTCCAGGTGTCACTAGGCCTTTGGAAATGGACTGCACCATCTGAACTAAACCTCTTTTTCTGAAAAAAAGCATCACTGGGTATCTAGTGAGTGTGTATCTCCAGGACGAGGATGTCTGGCACCACAAGACAAGAACAAATGCAAGACTCAGCAGCCTTGTACAGTTGACACTTATTAAATCATCAGCCTGACCTGCAAATACACCCAGGATTAATCCCTAACGGCATTTTTATCCAAATTCTAACTTGGCTTGGTATCAATTAATTCGGGACATATAACAAGATCACAGCAGGAGATGAAATGGCTGTATCTTCACATGCCCCAATTCTTAACTATTGAATTTTCTAATTAAAAGATGCATAAAGAAGGCATCCAAGATCTAAGTTCTTTTAATTAGAACATACAAATAAAGCCACACAAGAACATCCAGAGAAATGACAGCAATGCTAACAAAATGTGGATTCATTAAACAGTTGCTTACAGCACAGCTGAAGCTCCCTCTTTATTGATATATAGATTAGGATAAAAATTATCGTTGTCTGTAAGTGGAAATCATGGCAACAACTTTCTTAAGATGAAGTATCTGAAAGTGAGCACCTAATTCCTTATGCGTGTACCTTCATAAAGAAGGGTTTGCATTCAATAGTGTAGAGAGGAATCACTTGGGTAAGAAGAGGCAGAATATGTCACCTGAAATGTCCTGGGTTTTCTCATCTGACCTTGAGAAGGTCCAGAGCAGACTCCAGAAGATTAGGTTCCCTTCAGATCTCATCTCATTCTTCCTGTCCGATACAGTTTTCTTGGATAACCCAGGACTTCTCCTACTACAGACCTGTGTTTAGCCAACTGAATCATTTCCATCAAACAGCACTCCATGCTCAGGAAATGCTGACAAACCTTTCAAAGTAAACACAGTTACAGATACACTCCAAATACTGACAAAGGAAATCTATAACATCCTCAGCAAACACAGCTCAATCCAACACAGAGTTATACCTCCCAAAGCACACTTATAGTCTCCATTTGAGGAACTACTTGATTTATTTGACTGGAAAAGAAACAACCAATATAAAAAAACCTCTCTGATGTCATAAGTTGCATGAAGACAGTGAAAGACTGAACAACTTCCAGCTGTGTTTTCCAACAAAATAGAAGGAATAACATAAAATCAGCAAGTTCCAGTTAAAAAAAGATAAAGAAAAAATGAGATCATTCATTACATGCCATGTTTATAAGTGACTGTAGATAGAATCAATTATATAATGGGAGAGAAACCAGATGGATTTTACAAAGAAAGAAATCCAGAAATTAGTGTGTCAAAAGTCTTGGAAAACTGGGAAAATATCCTGGGAAAAGATCAGGATACAGTTATCCTAGCCTTAATCTCTTTCATTGAATCCATTTCAGGTAAGAATTGGGAAGAGGATCCTGAGTTTGAAAAAATTTTCTGATAATGAAGACTTATATTAGCAAAGTGAAAGTGTAATCGATGCTGCAAGTGTTCACTGGAAAGGAAGAAATACTCCTGACAAAAATTACCTAAATGTGTCCTGATTTCCTTTCTTAATTATTACTCTAGCAATCTGCATCATAGTCTGCAAATCAGTAAGATTACAAAAGACCTAAAACTTCCTCATGTAAGGAAATAGCATCCTAATAAACATTTTTCCCCTTGATAGATATCTCAGTTGTAGACAAACTTCTTAATATGTTTCTGATCTCACAGGTGAGATTCTACACATTATCTCATTTCACAGGTGACAGTAGAAGGATTATGGGACAGGGCTGCAGCTGGAATGAGCATTAACCTGGGTGGTTTCTCTGAAATATCTGCTGCTGTCAGCCTGCTGCATGGCTGTCCACAGACCAGGCAGAACATGGCATTGTACTCCCAAAGCAGAGGACAGAGATAGGGAAAAATCATTTGGGACTCCTGCCCATCACTTAGGATTAGGTTGGTCCATGGCTCATTTTTATTTGAATCCCTTTCTTTTCCAGGAGGACAAATGAATCCTGTCCCTACAAATGGGAGAGGATTAGGAATTGGTTACACCATGGACACAGGTTGCTAGGTATTTTATAGTGTCTGCGACACTTAGGAAGCCACAGGAATTTTGAATTTATAAATTCCCCTGAAATAAGCAGTTATTGCAATAATCCAGCCTCCTCATTCAGGGATTATGAATAGTTCCATTTATATGCCTGTGCTACCACCCTGCTTGTCCAATGCAAATTCCACTTCTCCCCTTCCATGTACATCCTCAGCTCTACATGATCCCTCTGCTAGTGCTCAACTGGTCAAACCTTTGACATACCTAATAGAAAATTAATTCCCACAAGTCACAGTGGAAAAGCTACCTGCTCCAACATCATTAGAGCTGGACTCCAACCCCCACAGGAAACGGCTACAGAGAGCAGTGTTTAAGCTGCAGGAGTCAATCACCAAATTTGTACTTATGCAGCACCCAGCACAACGGGGAGTCCCCATTTAATTTCATTCCTATGTGCAGCACTGTAATAAGAATAAATAATAATAATATTGCGGCAGTGAGCCTGCTGTTCCCTGCCACTGCTTAATAAATTCTCATTATTATATTAAGGAAATCCAAGTGTGTGTTTGTGTTCTGGAATTAGTCATCTGTCTGCCATATACCGTAGCTAGTCCTTGCACTCTCCCTAATAACACAGATGTTAGCAGGGGAGCTTACAAATGCATTTCTCTTTAAAGACAGACTCTATACGTTTCACGTCTTTTAATTATCCTCATTTTAAAATATGTTAAATAACAGTACTTTTCACATCTGGTCCTCCTATAATTTTATCTAACAGCTCCCCACACCCTCAGAAGGAAAATCTTTCACTTTAATTGCATATTAGAGTTTATTTTTGGAGGGGCGGACAGCTATTTATTCATTCAGCTATTTCCTCTCAGAGGCAAAGCAGTCCAGCATTCACTGAGTTAAGTATAAGGTAGCTGCTGCCACGCTCTGTGACACATTTAGATTCCCAGGAATCTATATTCTTCAAATTCCCCCGAGTAGGTCTAGAGTCTCTCTACCACCAGCATTAGCAGGGTGATGGAGAACAGGATTGCCGGTACAAAAAAGCCATGTTTGGTCTCTGATTTCTACTCTTGTAGCTCCTGCAGCTAGGCTTATCATCACTGCCAGTGAGATATATGCCTATTTATCAGTAAAGAAATAAAGAAAGTCTGACAACAATGGGAAATCTGGTGTGCTATAAAATACCTGGCAATGCAAAGCATGATTATATATGCAAGCAACTCCTAAAAATACCGCAGCTCTTAACAGAGGGTTCATTACCTAGACAGATGAAGCAGGTTTTTCCCGAGATAACCAACATCTGTATTCAAGGAAAGAAATGAATTCTGGCTATTTTGACTAAAGAGAGGGGAGGGAAGAGGAAAGTAAAGAGCAACCAGGAACAGAAACACTAGATGAAAGGAATGAAACAGCCCCTGTTGAGAAAATGTCCTCATTAGGTGCCTGTATGATGTCTGTATCTAAATCTCCTGCCCATACACTTGCAGTACGCAGAGTTTTGTACGTTATTGACTGATTTTGTGACAGACAGCATCATCTGTCCCCACGAGGCCAGTCTTCCAGGTGTTTCCCACAGCCCCTTCTAGAGAAATGGCTGAATTTGGTGTCAGTCAGAAGCTCCTGACTTGAAGGTGAAACAACAACTGCCCAAAGAACCATCACAGGCTGCTGTGATGGCACCCAGCGTGGCCAGAAGTGTTCTTAACAAGAGGAGGTGTCAGTGCACAGGCTGCCATGGGGTCATGAGTCATGTCCTAGGCAAAGCCAGACACTCTTGCAGCCAAAAATCATCTTTGTCTTTAAATCCCTGCCATCATTTCCAGTGGCTTTCCCAGGCTTTTGTACCTGCCTTTGAGCAGGCTTGGCCCCTACAGTGTATTTCCCTTGAGGAATTAATACCTGCTCTGCTACCAGAAAGGAGCAGCTGGTCTTCCACTAGGAGGTATTGCCAGCAAACAAAAGGATTTTCCAGCATATCCCACTAAAATGACTTCTGGCAAGAAAATGAGAGTCATCCACAATGGAGCCCCTTTAAGGGGATGCCTGTACCAACTTCAGCAGAAACAAAACATTTGATTAAAATGAAAAAGGCAGAGAGAGACAGTACAAAGATATTGGACTACAAGGCCCCTCCAGCAGCCAGGCTCTCCCTGGCCACTCCAGCTTCCTGTGGGAATTGCTCCACTTTGCATACAGAATCATTGCCAACCCAGGGAAGAGAAGGAGAGACATGCTGGGCATGTGCTACCATGGCCTCTTTTGTTCCCCTGCAACCCCAGGTTCTGTCACACCACCCGTGACATGGTTCCACAGTCCCCACATGTAGATCAGGGTAATTTTGACCCTCCTTTTGTGGTTCTTTTCTACCTAAGAAAGGAAAGCTTCGAGGTAGGTCCATGATTTGAACCAGACAGAGCAGGAAGGAGAACGTCAGGTGCCATCTCTTGGTGTTGTCCCATCACCTCTCTGAAAGGCTTCTTTTGTTCTGATGAGAGGCAGGGAAGTCTGGCTTCCCACAGACTTTTTCCAGTGAGAAATCACTTCTGTAATAGCTTTAGTTTCTTTTAGAATTATGTTAGCAGCTAGATTTCAGTGCAGTCTGACTTCAGAATCGAGATGTTGTTTCCAATATTTTATAACTTTGCATGAGCATAACCACCTGTTTTACTGTAGTAATAGTCACAATTTCTCTTTATTTAACAAACTTACATGAAATTTAGACAGTTTCTAGACTTTTCTTCTCCTCATGACAGCAAAATATTGCGAAGAACAAGAATTTTCTTTTCAAAGCATCTACTGTTGACCTATAATGCTACAGGTTTTTTCCTGGGAAGGGATGCTCATCACGTTGCATTGGTAGGAAAGGGTTGTGAGCTATAGCTCCTCCTCTGATTAGCTGATGTATCTGGAGTATGGACAACACAAGTAATCTCTTCAGTAAATCTAAGGTTTCCTGGAAAACCTGAATTTACTGGACATTCAATGCACATTGTTTGTATTGTACATGCAACGGTAGTTCTGTTTTGGCCTCAGGAGCAAAAATGCTTGGTTAACCTTGTCCTTCAGAGTATTTTGGAGTGAGGCTGAGAGCAGATAGAGAAATTAACAGTTTCAGTGGCAGTAACTATCTCCTCCCCTTTTTCCATGATGCCAGATATAAAATTATCACATAGCAGGGACGGAACCAGAAATACAGGCTGGATATACAGAACCACTCTATAAATACAGTACTCTGCTGCTGCACAACTTTTCTTATGGGACACTTCCTTGCCCTTTAACAAGCTTCTCTGTTGTCCATTGCAAAAACACCAGTCCAAGCCAACCAGAGAACAGCCCCATCATACCAGTGATCACAGCCATTCCCCTACAACCTGCCTACATCTTCCCTTCAGTAATTCCAGCCCTTTATAGATAATTATTCCACCTTGTACCATCCTCTGTAATTCCCCTTCCTTCTTGCTGTTTACACTTCTCAGTGATGCGTGGGTTGCCCACAGCAAGAACTTCACTCTGCCTCATTAACATTTAAAACCTCCAGCAAAATGTTTACAGGGTTACTTTTCTTTTAAGCCAACCTTATGTATGAGCTTTTCTATGTGCCTGGATATTGTGGTAATTCAAAAATACAGATATTGACAGGAAAATGGAAGACAAAAGGAATAGAAAGAGTTTTCAGCATTGCTAATATGCAGCAAATGTTTTCTGTATTTTTACCTCTCAATAGCTGGAGCAATTGCTATCTTAAAACTTAGTTTACCCAGCACCAAACAAGAGGACATCAGTGCATTCTGATCTGTGTTATAGGTTTGCTGTGGTCAAGTTATACTCAATATGAAGAATCAAGTCTAAATTGTGATCAGAATTTTGTAAAAAGATACAAGATATTCTATCTGCTCTGTTCATCACACTTGTCTATTTCTTAATCTGGTGCAGTCACAAACTCCTGTTGTTTCAGTTATGCAGTTTGCTAGTAAGAGTGTTCTGGAACAAAAGAAAAGCCCTGCTGAATGCTCTACAGGAGACACTCAAATTCTCTGTTTCAAGCTCTGCCATCAAAAATTAAAAAGAATTCTGAAACCAGAAGCTTTTTTCCATACAGATACTGTCCTGCTTTCCATAAATCCTTGAACGTCTTGTGCCACACAGGTGTTCAGCTGTAACAGGAGAGTGCAATAAGACACCTGCACAGAGGAGGCCTGTGCCAGCAGCTACAGCTGGCACATTTCCACAGATCATCAGATGTTGCTTGCAGGGGCAGTAGTAAAAGGAAGGAGAAGTTTCCACATTTGCCAAGGAAATCAAACTGTGTGAAGCAAATAAATCGGGTCAGCCAAGGAAAGAAACAACTACATGAAGGTCAGCCATGGTCTACAGGATGCTGAAAATGTCTGTTATCTGCACCATCACAAGCCCAGTTAGCCACAGCCCAAACCCTTCTAGCCCAGACACCACTGCTCTGCAATTTGACTGCATGAGCTGCTGATCTGCTTGCTCCTTAGTGGTAAAAAGAAGCCTTATTTTTGGAGACCACTATCCAGAAGCTCATCTTTGACTCTGTTTTATTTATTTGCAGCAGACTCTTGCAAAAATAGGCTCTTTCTTAAAATGTGGACAAGAGGGATTGTTTTGCTATTTCAAACAGAAACCCTGCAAGGTGTGTGGAGGAGTACAAATTAATGACATCGAGGACTCAATTCATTTACCCACATATGGCTGTCAGGTGCCACTGCTGATGTCCAAAGGACTCAAGATCTGCAGGACTGGCTGATATGAAGGACAGGATCAGGGCCTTCCAGAGGGGGTAACTGGGGGCAGCCAGGATGCCCTAAAGCCTCTCACATGGTCCACATGGCTGAACCTGATGCTGAGGATGAGATCACCTCATTTATCTATAAATGTCTGTATCTGAGCAAATTGCCTTGGCTTTTTTTTTTACAGACTGTGAAGAGAAGCAGGTGCATGTAGATCACAGCTTTCACAGCTTCTCTGCCCTATTTTAGGGTGAGAGAAGTATTCCCCAAAAGACCTGTTTCTCTTCATTGATTATATGGGAAGCTCAGGTGTGGGGTAGTCTACCTAAAATTGTGATTTCTCAGTTGCAAGAATGTAATGTCATCTGAACAGTATTTGTCAGGGATGGCTACAAAAGGTGAAGGCTCCTCTCTACGCTCCCCTTTTAGTTGAAGAAAGGGTTATGGTGCAGCCACAAGTTCAGGGTGTCACACTTGTCAGAGCAGGTGCTTGCCTTTGCTGAGATGAATCACACCTTTGCATTCACTCAGATGAATATTGCCTAAGGCTCGGGCTAAGCCTGGGGCAAGAAAAAAGTACCAAGAGGAATAAAGATTTGTGAGGGAAAACGAGAAGTGCTGCCAGAGTGTCTGAGGTCCAGCATTATAGATTAAAGGGGTGAGTGTTCAGCCTCTGTAGCTCTAAGTGGTACGTGAGCTCACCCACACCCTTCAGGGTGGGAAATCCAGAGAAAGCTTATGGGAAGGAAAGAAGGACAGGGAAAAAAAAGAGAGGAAACTCACATGCAAAGTGAAGTTTTGGTGCTCCTGAATCTCTGTGTTCTCACCTTTCAAAAGGTCTGGGTCAAAGTTCAGAGTAAATCAGCTTTTTTAATGAATCATTTAGCACTTACAAAATAGTAAAACATCCCACAGCATTAACTTGGCAGTGATTAATGTTCTATAAAAGATTTTTTCATGTATGGATATCTTATGCAATATGTATCACAGCCCCACAAGTTACTGGGTCAGCACTTTTATGATGAATCTCTAGAGTCTTTCATCTCAGATGGGTATAAATCAGGAATAGTGTGAAAAGGAGGGTCATAATCTATCCCTCTCCTGTGTGAGAGGGTTACAATGTTATTAAAATATTAAGTGCATAATATTTCACAGTTGGGAACTTAGAAAATTAGTCTTGAGTCTTCTTCATCAAGAATTTAGTGAAGAGATGAGGTAGAGTCCAGTTAATTTCACTCACTGAGTAAAGGAAGTCATATCCTTTCATTAGAGCTCCTAGTTTGGAGTACTCCTGCATTCTCACTAAGGAGATTTAGTTGGAGAAGTTTAAACTGAAATTCAGTAATTAACTGCACACACTCTCCTGGTGCATTTTGGGGTTTACTAGAGAAGAGTGTCATAACACATTCCTACTTCAAGCCGACTCCCGGGCAGCAGAGATCGATTTAAAGATCCACATGTAAGCCTCACATCAGCCTCTCTTGTTGAGGGATTCCATGGAAAGCTTACAACTGTACCACGCCTCAGTTTCCTTAGTTATTGTATGAGAAAACACAGAAAATAATCATGGTCTAGGGTTGGATTGCATGGCTTCTCAAAATTTTCTGTCACCTGGACATCGAGGAAATTTTTTTCTCCTTGTAAATATAACAGTAACTTTCTGAGATACTTAAGGATAAATTTTTCTCTACTTTTCAACTAAAGGGATTTCTCAGAAAAGTGGTCCTGAAACGACTAGCCTTGATACAGTTCAGGGAGTCAGGTAAGTATCTCTACAAGTAGGTCATTTCTCAGTGCCATGTTAATTCAGTGAAATTCAGAGAATGATGCAGATTTACCCACTCACCATTCCAAAAAGTAGACTGGGAGAATGTGTAAAAAATTTAGCCTGGCCTCTTACTTATATACAAGATGAACTGTGTTGTAAAAAGATTTCCTGTGACCTCTTCCCATATAAATTAATTTTATGAATGGTTTGCCTGCCAAACTCATATCGGCAGCAGGGCTAGAAGGTAGTCAGAGCTAGTGGGAGTCCCTTGGTCACAGCTGTTACCAGCTCTCAGGATAAAGGGAATAGTGATGTTCCTTCCTTTAGCCCATCACTGAACCCTCCTGGCTCTCCTCCTTTGTGGCTTCTCAAGGACTGTCAGACAAGGGGACAAGGCTGGCGTTTGATGCAGCTGCCACCTGGACAGTCAGGGCCTGGTTTGCAGCAAGTGCACCACGAGTGCTTTCCCTGTCTGCTCCAGGCTGAGTGTGAGGGGTGTGAGAGCTGGGGTGCCACCCGGGGCTGCCAGCTCCGGAGTGAGATTCCTCCATGGAAACCCCTCCAGCAGAGGTGTCTGTCTGGGAGCAATGTGCAGAAACCCAGCGCAGCTGGGGGAGGCCAGGAAGCGGTGCAGCTCACCCACCCTGGTGTCTGCCAGCCCCACAGAGATGCTCCTGACACCCAAGGGCATTTCACAATCCTTTGGATTGTCGTGTGTAGGCAAATTCAGACCTGGGTCTCTGTTCAGTATGAGAATGCAGACATCACGAACACACTGTGGACATCCAAATGTCTACTTCTGAAGCTGAATCGAACCCCTGGGGCTCCGTTCATGTGCCTCAATACAGGCTGCTAGTGCCACCTAGATGCTCTGAAGTGTCTGAGGACCTTTGAGAAAGCCACATGCTTCTGGACAGGCAGCTGGGGGCTGGGCTGGGTACCCCGGGGTAGCTCTGATGGCTCAGAGAGATGAATGGTGCCCCCAGCATCTTTGGTCAATGGAGTCAGCACTAAGGCCGGTTGCAGAGCTATTCCTAAATTTTCTGTTTGGGGGGTTTGAGTTCCTTCATGTTTTAATATCAGGCACTGTGAATTTAGTTATGTGCATTTACATGTAAGTACCTGTGTCTCACTTCATTCATTTTCCACAGGAGAAGTTGAAAGCACTAGTCTGTGCACTACAGGTTGGTAAAACTGAACTATTTCCTTTGGGTGTAAAAAAAAATACCATCATTAGAAATCAAAAAGGTTTCCAACAAAATGTTATACTAATAACATCTCTTTTTCCTCATCATGTCTTTTCTCTTTGTCTCACCCTTTCTTTTTCAGTGATGAAAAGGAACCTAAAAGAACAGGAAACAGATGCTGAGATCACAGGAGAAAACACAGAGCTCCTGATAAAATGAGGGGGGAAAACTGTGGAAAGCAAATACTTTTCTAAACCCTTCAGATCAATCACAACAACAAAAGTTTCTTTACAGAACCCACTGTATTCACAGCAGTGATTTCAGTGTCTGCTTGCTTTGTGAAAATAATTTTTTTAACAAACTTTCAGCTACATTAAGGCTCAACTGAAACAACATTCAGACAAAGTGATCTGTACCAACCACTCAAATGTGATTTCTAGTGTCAAAGGCAGCTCCACTTTTAGCTACAGAAGTCCTTTCAAATGCAACTATTCTTCACAGACATTACAGCAAACCAGACAGGGACTGTCCATTAAATAGGTAGTTCCCAAATAATCAGTTTCAAAGTCATGGCAGCACAGATGCCATTTATAAGCTGTTAGCCACTGGTCCACAAAGCACTCATGACTTTATTGTCAATGGACTGTATCAGGATACTTTTTCCAGTGTAGTATCAAGATTTCTCTCCCTCCCTTTGGTGTCTTCAAGGAAAAAAACATGTCCTTGGATACACCACAAATATATCAGTGGATCTCACTGCAAAGAAGATTATTTTAAAATCATTGTTGAAGCTTTCCACCAATTGGTGAGTACCAAAACAGTGTCAACCCTACTGTGCAGGTAACCAAAGACATGATGTTCACACTTTTATTACAAGCTGTTTATTACAAACTTCATTTTCTTCTCGTTTGGTACCACATCCTGTGGTTTCTCAATGATCTCTGATAACAGAGCCTCTGTTATAAACTTGATCTCTGTTTCCAGCCTCTCTACAAAGGCATCTGGTCAGAGGCCACCACGCACTTACTTGGTCACTTGAAAGGGGAAGATACCTCAACATATGCAGAAACTTATAAAGTGCAATATGTAAGAGTGATAGAGACCTAATGTAAAATGAATATGGAGTACCAGAAAAACTCTGATGCTACATCCCATTAGCAAGAAGCACAAGCCAAGAAAAAAATATATAAATGTAGTTCTTGATTACTTATTAGGGCAGAAAAATTTTACACCACATTCCCTCACAAAGGGTTCTCCTCAGAGCCGCTAGTTTTCACTTTGCAACAAAATGAATGATGAGGCAGACTGGAAAACATTGTGTGCTATTCAAAAACAGGTGGTTGGGATTTATGTTTAAGCTAGTTAAAGTGAATAAATGAACATCTGTTGGCTGACAAGAGGGCTACTGCTAAGGTAAGGAGTGGAGAACAAGGCCCTTAGCTCCTTCGTGGCGTCTATTATGGTCTTGGTCCAGAGAGAAAAACAAAACTGGAACCATAACTATCAAAATTATTTCATTCAGATCTAGACAGGAAACCAAGCAACTCATTTGCACAAGCATTGTTTACCTAATATAAGTTGAAATCTCCAGAATCTGTGTCCACTTCTTTCCCTGAGCTCCACAGCCCTGGTCCCACAAACGGGAGTGGTCTTGTTTGGTCTGACTGCATTCTCTATTGACTCCTAAAAGTTTAGTTCTTCTGCTGTGTTTTGAAAAACTGGTATTTAGTCAGGCTTAAAATGTGTTTGGCATACAGTTATTTCAGGAATGAGCTAATTTACAGGCTGTTAGTATTTACTGCATGTTATTTGGGATCTACTTAATGACCAGTCCCTCTTTGGTTGTAACATAAAGAGCTTCTGTAGCACACGATGGAACTGCCTTTGACACTGGAAATCACATCCATAATTTGTGATTTGTCTCAAACATGCAAAGAGTTTGTGACTTAGATCTGTTCCTTCTGACTTCTCAGTATCACACTACATGGTCAATAAATCTCTTAAACATTTTGGTTAAAAATAAATAAATAAATAAATATAAAGGTAAAAAACACTACTGCAGAGAAGTTATTTTCATATTATGAGAAAAACCCCAAACTTTCTCAAATAAAAGCAGTATTACACAAAGGCATTGAATCTAAAAGAAAAACACCGTGTCTGGAACTCTGCATAATGAATAATGGATTTGTTCTTTGTTCAAAAATCCTCAGTCCTGCAATGACTTTAATTCTCAGTAAGAGATCTGAGTTTATATTATACTGAATTTAAAAGCTATAAAACTAGATGTTCCCTGATGTACTTCTCTACGTTATCCCAAATCAGGTTATAGTGGCAGTGAATATAGCAATGTGACAAAACCTGCACTATATTATGCCATATTAATCCCTCTGTGAGAAAATAAATATTGTGCTGCTGTTAAACTGGATCTTATTGATGGAAATAAAACAGCCAGTAAAACATTCTTAGCCATGCACACAACCTAAGAACTCCATGAATTTACTAATGAAAAAGAGTATAATATTGTAATACAAATAATGCTTCAATTTCATCAGATCTTCTTTTAAAAACTATAAAGAGTGAGCTCAACAGAACCTGTGAAAGTCTGATACCTCGGTAGCAATTTTTCTCTCTGGTCTGAGTGTACATGTACATGCTTCAGGATATTTGTGCCAACCAGGAGGAGAAGAGCACAGTTGGCAGGAATTCCTTCAAGCAGCACAGCACACGAGGATTGTCTCCTTGTCACTGTTTTCTGCCACCCACATCTGCTCACAAGAACTACCTGCTTCTTCCAGTGAGTCAGAGCTGCAGCTGGTAGGAAGCTTTCTGTCAACATCTCATTTTGATGTCCAATTGGATTTGGGAAAAAATAATTTTTCAATCTCCCAAAGAGCCATTTGTTCCCATTGGTTCCCAATTTCTGGTATTTTGGGACTGAAAAATTTTCAGGTTTGGAGAAAAGAAGTTTCTTTTAGTCAGTAGAAGTCACTGTCCTGCTGGTCTCCACAGAATAGAGAGAGCTCTGAGCTACTCCACTTGGGAGATTCTGGTGACAGTGTCATTTTCTACGCACCACTATTACTCTCATGAGTCTCCACATCCTGATTGGGGCCCAAAAAGGTAAAAAATAAGTTATACCAAACAAATCAATGAAAGACTCAATGATAGAACCAGATTTTTTTATTCCAGTTCTTTTCCAGGTCACTTATGTCCTAATAATCTTCTGGATAGTTCCCTAATAAGCATAGCAGTGCTATGAATGTGTGGACACTTGAAGATCCTGCTGTCTAAACTGACATTATAATATAATCTCATGGTTGGAACATTAATACTCTTAATTAGCTCCAAAAAGTAACTCTTACATTTAGCAACCCCATTTGCATGATTTAAGGTCAGGCTCTCTCTAATGAGACCACCATCCACAGACACACAGACTGAACACTTGCTTTTCGTATTGTATTTTCTCAAAGTACATAACCCTAATAATGCTAATAAATATGATTTGTGCCCAGATCATCAATTTATTTTTCTGAAGGATATTTATTCTGCTTTTATTCTGGTCTGGTTTTATTTGTTGAAGTTACTTTGGAGCAAAGGTCCAACATAAATAAATAACATGCAATGCAGTGTTCCTCTCTTATTAGATTTTGGGCCTCTGGAACTCAAAAAATAAAATTATGTTATTATTACATTTCTTATCTTTCTAATGGTTTATTAAGCCAAGCAAAGGAATACTTTGGAACAAACTTCACTCAATGTTTAGACATGTCCTACAACAAAGCAAAACCAAGACTTGTGGAAAGTTACCACGATGGATTTCACAGAATCCAATCTCTGGAATCACAGAATAATTTGGGTTGGAAGGGACTTTACTTACCTAGTTCTAACCCCCTGCCGTGGGCAGGGACACCTTCCGCTAGACCAGGTTGCTCAAATGCCCATTCAACCTGGCCTTGGACACTTCCAGGGATGGGGCATTTAAGTTGTTGCAGCAGCAAATAGATGTTTTTGTGAGGTTACCGCATTTGCACCCAATTCACCTACGCTAAAACGGAGACTTCAGCACAGGATTGTCCTCTTAGAGCTCAAGAAAGGTCACTGCAGACAAACACAAAACTATTTATGCTGACATAACCTTGCCCAGGGCTCTTAAATGGTCCAGAAAAACAGTAGTGTTTCACAGTCTTATTGGGAGCAGAGTCTGACTTCTCCAATGTCCTCTGAAAGTCTGGGAATGCAGTAACTGATTTTATGGAGTGCTCTGTACAGATGTGGATTATAAAGAATTAGAGGGAGTCAAGTGCCCAGTTCCCTCCACTGTGGATGCACTTGCTTAGTTTTTCCTTTCAGACATACCTCAGCCTTGTAGAGGTTTCTGTGCATGAAGGATGGAGGGCAGGTTTTGCTTTTACATAAGAGCATCAACTTCAGAAGCCACAGGTAAGAACACACAGGTGAGACTAAGAAGTATCTGTATGAACCTTCTCAAGAGAATTAAATGCAGCAAAGACCTAATTTTTACAGCTAAATGCTCTTTCCTACGCTTAAGGCAAAATTCCAATTTCATTGAAAGCTGTGGAGAAAATAATTTTATGTGGAGTCAGGATTTCACCTCTATTTCTTTTCTCCAATACTATCTATGTCTTCACACAAAAATAGAAATCAAATCCAAATGCTCCTTATCTGATGTAAATGCATCTAAGCATCTGAGATTTTGGAAAGACCTCACTATCAAATTTTGTACACACGTCCTGAGAAAAGGTTTGTTAGAAAATTCCATAGAAAAAAATAATAATATGGAAACATAACAATAAATTAAAGTACAGCCCTCTTTAAAGCACATGAATTTATACACATGCATAAACATACAATCACACTGCAATCTGGAGCTCAAAACATTATTTATTATGTTTGATAGGGTAGAACCAAATAGCCATCAAGAATGGTGGTCCCGATGTCATGCAATGTACAAATGCAAAGCAGCAAGTGGTTTCTGTCCTGCAAAACCCTATGAATTATTTTCACATTCCCTTTCTTGAATCCAGAAAACAAAAAAATTAAGTAAAAAACACCAAGTCTTGGTAAAGAAAAATAAAATCATGCTACAGGGGATAAGAATACTTCCACACAGAACAGTATTACAGACCTTTTCCATGACTCCCTAAATTAGCCTGAACCTCTGCTGCTTTAGCAAGATGCTGTAATTTAGAAAGTTATTCAATAATTGCACATGCACAAACCTTCATTTGCCTCCCCTGTGCTCATGCATTATGATGAAGCCTTTAATTATCAGTGAACATATATTATTATTTTTACAGATTGCACAACTCAATGCACAGAGAGAATGAGGCACGCTGGGCAAACCTCTGAATAGTATTTCCTCCTAGCTGCACCCTGTGTCTGAGCTGAATATAACCTTGGTGCACACTTCAAAACCCTGCTGGGAAAATAAGACCATTGATTTCCTCACTCCCAACGTGACAAACCCCTGCAAACTTCACAGACACGCACAAATTTCTTTTCATAAATCTGCTGTGACATCAGAGCAGTCCTGGATTTATTTTATTGAGGGAGGAACGGAGGCTGGGAGGACTGGATCAAAAGAACAATTTAATTTTTAACATCTCAGAATAAGGACATCGTATTTCATTTTTCTATTCTCAAGGTTTTTATCAGTCCACAGCACAGCCCTCGCTGGCTTTAGCTGCAGCTGGAAGTGATGAGCACTTCTGCAAGTCAGATGTGCTGTCCCATTTCCTCCCACATACACACCCGCTCCTCCTCCTCCTCCCTGGGGCATCAAGGAGGAAAGTAAGGCAAGTCTCCTCTTCCAGCCTCCTGACACTCCCTGGGAAGAAATTGTCTCTAGGGAAGTCCAGCCAAGACACTGCATCTCAAGCAGAATCAGAGCTGGGAGAATCTGGGAAGTAGTCAGCTGCCAAATTTCAGTAAGTTTGCTGTAAGAGACCAGAATTTTCCAAAGCTCACAGTTTCTTCACATATGGAAACTTCTACAGGAACACCAAATTAAATATCCCAGACATAAAGGCAAGGCTTCTTACCAGTGCTAAACCCACAGTCACAAAGATGTGATAAATTTTGATGCAGCATCCCTTTTCAGCATGCACAGAAAATACTTCCTGATTTCATTTTCTGAAAGGGCTTGTTGTTTTTGTTGAAAATTTAAAAAGGCCTTTTAGCAGATTTTCAGATGGGGACAATGGTCAAAATTTTGCCAGTATTGTCTAATTATTGTTAATGACAGACATCAGTACCAGTCCTACCTATATCTGATACAGAAGGATCTGCCTACTGACTGTCACTAGTGAATACAGAAGTACAACAATTTTTATTTTTTAATTTTTTTAAACAGATTCCTCTATTCATTTACTCTCTTGTTTTTCCTACTGCTTGCCAAGAGGCAGGAGAAGAGCTGAGACTGAAGTTTCGAGGCACCAGAGACTTCAGGAGGATTTTGCACCAAGACTGAGAGGGCTGTGTGAGCTCTGAGCTCCCACCGCCAGCTCCTGCCTCGCTGCATCCCAGCTCCCTGTGCACAGACACTGCCGGATGATGCTGCTCCTGCTGCTGCAATCACCCCAAAATACAATGTGTGACTCTCTTCAGGAAGCCAAGACTCAGCTCATTAATTAATTAATTAATGTAGCATCACTTCAGGCAGCCACTTCATCCAAAGGCGAGTCTCTCCTTGGTTTTGCAGGGAAATGGGGCGGGGTTCAGGAAGGACGTGTCCTCACCCACCTTAAAACCCATAGAAAAGGGAACTGCAAAAGAGCTAACAGCAACATGCATGAGAAATGTTATCTGCTTGTGGGTTTGGAAGTGTCAGGTAACTCACAGAAGTTACCTGCTCTAAGAATCATGGAATCATTACGGTTGGAAAAGACCTCCAAGATCATCAAATTCAACTGTTAACCCGTCACTGCTAAGTCCACCATTAAACCATGTTCCCAAGTGCCACAATTACATGTCTTTCAAACACTTCCAGGGATGGTGATTACACCCCTTCCCTGGGCAGCCTGTTCCAATGCTTGACCACCTTTCCAGTGAAGAGTTTAGCTAAGCTTGTATTTGGTTGTTTGCAGGATGCTGTACATTCATAACAGGCTACGCAAAGGCAACATGCAGAGGACAATGGACCAAAGCAGTGTGGATTTTCAATACTTTCCCAGCCAGGTTTGACATTGTTCTGCTCACCCTGAGGCACACAGAAGCTGAGTAAGAGCAGCACAGCACCAAACCTGAGCTGAGCAGCTGCTGAGATGGGTGCCATTAACAGGGGCTGCGGCACAGTCAGCTTGGGCTGAGCAAACAACTCCCACCTTCCTGCAGTGGGCCAAGGCTTCCTCTGTGGGCTCCTACAGTGCTCAATGAGCATCTGAAGCACTGGTGAAACAAAAACTCGTCTCCCACCTACACTGGGGGAGCCAAGACACGCTCTGGGCAAGCTGGCAAGGCTTTGGCAGAGCTGAACACTGGAAGCTGCTCTTCTAGGCTGAAATCAAGAGCACTGAACTGTGATGTTTAGCTGCAGTGCTTGGCTGGCAATATTTTTTTACTACTTTTTTTTGGTTTGTTTGAGCCTGAAAACCTCAGGGTTTTCATAGAGGGCTACTCTGTATGAGTACTTAAACATCAACGTTCAATTGCACAGAATATGTCAGTAAAAATGAACCCGTGCCAAATTTGTGAAGCGCCCAATCTTCAAGAAACATCAGTCTCACCTCTCATGAAGTAAAAGTCATTCTCATGTGCATCTCTTTGCACTATAACTTTCTGAATGTTAATGTTTCAATGCCTCTCCCCTTGTGCGTCCATCTTTCATATGGGGAGGCAGATGGCATGCTCTAGCAAAGGATAGGAGAATATTTAGGGGAACAACATTCCCTAGCTTTTAAGGGATAAGTAATATTGTGGAGGTATATTAATTTAAAATAAAGTTGTCTGGATTTATTTGATTTCAATGTGCCTCCACTGTACTCTAATTGATAGGAGCAAGAACCTTCTGTTTACTCTAATCATCTCTATATGTATTTAGATTTAGGGATTTTAACAGTCAGTAAAGAGAGAAAGGTACCCAAACAGAAAAGGAAAAAAGGTGCCTATGTAACATCCCAGACTGAGTCCTGCATTTTGTATATGGAGGTTTTTATTTCCACCATCTCAGAGCTAACTGTAAGAGTCAGTTATTGGGAAGAGCTGGGAAGAAAAGTCTAATCAGCTGATTTATTAGTATATGTTAATGCTTTATACTGTAAATCTTGAACAGGATGTGAGTGTAGGAGTTGTTTGCATCTGCTCAATGCCCTGTTCATGACTGAGTGGAGCAGGTAGGTAGGCACTGGAGGGGGAGGATAGGTAT
Organism: Atrichornis clamosus; assembly: GCA_013400975.1. NCBI lineage: Eukaryota > Metazoa > Chordata > Aves > Passeriformes > Menuridae > Atrichornis > Atrichornis clamosus. The sequence continues at coordinate 45,043 of WBMZ01007512.1, read as the reverse complement.
TGCTTTCACTAACTAACATACAAAAAGCAGCTTACACTCCCAAAAAAATTCAGTGTTCTTGTTCAATTGCCCACTTTCAGTACTTTTATACTGTCAGACAGTTCAGTGTCACACTTCATGCCCTGGTGACCACTAACTGGAACAGCAGTGTGGATGCAGCCCTTAAGTTTGGCTCAACGTGGATCTCTGACGAGCTCTTAGGGATTTGTTTCTCCAGGGCAGGTCTTCTATGTCCTGTCTGTGGGCTGCTTCTTCACTCAGAAAAACAATATTCAATACTGCTTTCTCAGTTGCAGTAAACTGGGGACACCAAAATAAAATATTAGATGCTATACATTAGAGGTTGACATAGGTAATCATTATGACAGTGCATGTGAGCAAAAACTCAGACAGAGATGCAATCAGTCCACCCTACACATCTCTGTCAGGCTCTCTCAAAACACATGGAAATAATACATCAGTGAAATGGTTCACACTGGGAAAATTTTCCTCCTACCAGCAAAAAAAAGCACAGCCAAGGCATTTCAGTTATTTTCTGTGATTTGCTTTTTTCAGCCAAAGATCAGATTTTACCGTTTTTGACCACAGCTTGAAACCCAGTAACAGGGGTGATGTATCAGTTGGCAATTCTACCTTCAGCTGTGGTTTGGTTGTCTTTAGGGCATCTCAGCTGTGGACTAGTGAGACTCTGCACGACCTGCTTTTAAGGCCTTAAGAGGAAATTTAAGACACCATCTTTGCTTTGCGAACACTGACATAAGCAAAATAAGACTGATATGGTAGCATTTTATGTTTCCCTGAAATGTTCTTCCCCCAAGTTATCCAAAGAAATTTAAATTCAAGAACATCAGTTTCAACCAAAAATCATTTGCAAATCAGTATCTGAAATGTGCAGTGACGAGTCAACTATATTTTTTGGTTTGGTCCAAGAACTTGACACTTCTTGTTTTGATGTTTCCCATTCAAAATGTTCCTGAACACTTTAAAATTTTCAAAAGAGATAAAAAAACACACAAAAAACCCCCAAGAACATAATTTTAACTCTGAGTTCCAGTTATGGACAAATACACAAAAACATTGAAACTTGTCATAGTGAACAAGTTTTGGGTTGCTTTTTGTCTCAGCTCAGCTACTAATATCACTTGGTATAAGACCAGTGAGCATTATGCAGGGGTTTGTTTTGCTCAGGTAAATGAACTTTATTAATTGACCAATTAATAATTAACAAGCCCAGAAAAAGAATTAGCAATTGGCAAAGTAGGTGATGGAGAATTAACCATCTCAGAACATACAAAACACTGAATATTTTCAAATTCTTTTCTTTTTCTTGTAACACTACTGCTGACACTCAGTTTTGTTTAAGTATGCATTTACCCCCTCTCCCAACAAGTAACACCTAGAAAATACTCAGCTCTCCGTCCCTGATGAGAAGCTTTCAAGCAGTGAGTGGGAAGTGGGGCAGATGTTGCAGCAAGACTATTTTATTCCTGCATGAATCACCTCACTGGAGTGAACTTGCAGGAAGCTGCTGTTTTCACCTACAGCTGAAAAAGGTTGAAGCCAGATTTTATTCCTAGAATGACCTTCAATATGAAATGCTCCATGAAACATTCCTACTGCTGCATGAAAATTGCTTATTTCAGAAATATCTCCATGAGGTCTATAAGTGTCACAAAATTTAACAGAGAATATACAGGGTCATGCTGTAAATGCAAACATTTCCAAAATGGAAAAATGTCTCTTTCAGTTGAAATTGCAATTGAAGAGTCTAATCCTGCAGCACGGGCAGTTTCTTACCCATGCCAAAGAGGTGGCATTAGCACCTTCCATTACACTTTACAATTTCTGATTGCAATGAAAACATATGGGGATGAACCTTGATCTGAGATTAATCTGCACTGTGCTATTCTGTCACAGCTTCTTGGAAAGCCAGAGCAGCCTGATGGTTCCAACACTGGTGAAGAGCAGCCACATATTTTTCCTGACTTTTGGAAATCTTGTGATGTTTTTGCCTTGGGACCTGACTTTTCAAAGCCTGAGAGGTTCTTTCTGAGCCCTCGTGATGGTCCTGACAGAGTTTACTGTGCTGGGACCTCATTTCTAGTGGCAGGAATTTTCTTGTAGCCCTTTGGATCTGGATCCTGGAAAGCATCCTCAAAGTGTCAGTGGGACTGTTGAAATAACAATCATGTTTATGATAATTGAATCTATCTGAATATTTGTATAATATTTGAGAAAGTCTGACAATTACACAACCAGTGTTCTCCTGTCATGGACCATGAAAAAATTGGGATCTGAAAAGGAAAAGTCAGAGTACTGAAATGCCCTTTCCAGCTCCAGGTTTTTTTATGATGACCCACAGCTTTAAGTTTTAAGCAGTTGAAGTGGACATGCTGTAGCCCAAAACTCATGTGATTCATACAGGAAAACATTAAAGTAGGAAAAGGTAAGTTTCTCCTTCCACAGATGTTCTCTTGAGGGCACCACAACCAAAAATGCTGTCTTGATCTGTTAAAATACATTTTGGGAGAAACAATATTTTATCTTAGATTCATGAGGTTTTTAAGCTTTGAGAGAGGCTCAAGGTCATGCAGACTCCTCCCCACAGAGCTTTCTTAAAACGCCAGCTTCTATTTGATATTGCACATATGATTGTGGAAGAAACATACTTTCAAACCTAAATTAAAACTGTACCACTATCATATTCACTAAATTTTTTCCAGTATATTATAGCTTTTCTGTGTCTTTTTTCATAGCAATTGACTTAGTTTCTAACCACTGACTCATTTTTGTTTTTTCTGCCACAGCAAACAACTCTCAGCAATGTCTGCCCCGTGCAGTTTTCCACAAACTACTATTAAATAAACTTAGAAGCTTAACAAAAATCTTTCCCTGGATAAATTAAATGTTTCCATCTTCCAAGGTGTTTTTCTCAAAAAGACTTTCTGAAAACCTCAAATATGTCTTGCAACACTTTACCAAAACCTTTTTATTTTTTTCAACACCTCTTTTAAGTTTGGACACAGTAGGATGTCCACAAATTAAGCTACCTCCTTAATATTCTCCTACTCCTACAGTCAGGATCCTACTCTCCCTGCTATCTATTGATTGACTGAGAATCCCCAGCAAATGACTCTGAAAGTAATTCACTGGAGGAAGTATTTCACTACATTTGACCCATATAATTACCACCATCGTATGACTGGGAGGGAAAGAGTTGTTTAATGAATTCAACAGTATTTATCATATTGTATTCACCAAATTAATATTAAATGAGGCAGTATTGCATCTAGAATTTCTTTTTCTCCTCTTTTTCCTCCAAGCTTTAAGCCTTCTAACACAAAATAGGAATGGGTCTGGAAAGCAGATATTCAAGGCTGTGTTAATTGGGCTCCCTGTCTCCCTGCCACAGCCAGACAAAATGCTATTTGCAGCCAGATGCTAAAAATTAATTGTATCTGTAGCTGAATGGAAACCAGCAAGGACCTTCAAATATCAACGGGAGAACTGAGGTACAGAGGTTATCCCGTTCATACGTCATACAGCAGCAGCCTGGGAAATCTTCTGCATTTCCCACAAATAATCTAATTAAAATGAGAAGAGGGAAAGACATTTGTCAAAATATGTGCTGGAATTATGCAAATAAATGAGAGAAAACAAAACTCTGTGCTTGCACTTGGAAAAATAACAAAAAGCTGCCTATTTACAGCCAGCTCTCCTGGCCTCAGATGCTCTGTGCAAGGACTGGCACAGCTCTCTTCACATTTTACACCCAGTTTACCCAAGATTAATATCACTAATTGAAACGGTGTCTCTCCAAATGGAGGGAAAAATCCCATTCCTGGAAGAGTTTAAGGCCAGGTTGGACAGGGCATTGAGCAACCTTATCTGAATTTGGGTTGGCTGCTGTTGAAACACTGGTAGGGAAGGAAGTGGACAAAGAGGTGAAAGCACCTCTAATACTAAAAGAGTGAAATCCTGGTGTAGAACAAGGAGTAGGACAAATTTGGATAGAGAGTCTTGTACTTAGTAGAATAACTGTAAGATGTTCTGTTTAAATACAATTTAATTGCAAGTGAAATTAGCAACAGTACTGACCTGAACTGGGAGACCTTAACAAACCGCAGGTCTTTATTTCTGGAAAAAATGATCCTGTTAACAAAAAGCTTAATTACAAAAAGCAACCAGCATCTAATAATCTTAGCTCTTGGATGGCATTTAAAGACAACATGAAAAAAATAAAGTAGCCCTGCTTGTGTGTTTCTTTGTGTTTTCTCCCAAGGCAGACCTATGAAATTTTAGCTTACCACTGTGGCTAGCAATGTACAGTTCAAAACTTCATCTGCTTAGATTCTCAGAGTTCTTCTGAAGTATGAGCTGAAATGAGAAGGTGGTCAAGCACTGAACAAGCTCCCTTTGGAGGTGGTCATGTCCCCAAGCCCATCAGTGCTCAAGAAGTGTTTGAATAACTCTTAGATATTTGGTTTAACTTTTAGGTTCCCCTGTGTGGAGTCAGGAGTTGGTTTTGATGACCTTTTTGAGTCTCTTCCCACACAGGCTATTCTGTAGTGAAAGGTGTTCTTGCCCATGGAACTAGGTGATTTCTAAAGTCACTTCCACCCATATTGATCTATGATTCTATTAAATTGTCCAAGTTTGTTAAATATTTGCTCAGGTGTCTGATCTGAAGGTAGGAAATGCTCTTTATCAAGCAAAGAGCATTCACTGGAGCACTACAAGATGGAGGAGCTATAACCACCCCCTTCACCATCCTGCCCTTCAAACATCAAGAAAACGTAGCTGTGTTACAACAACAAGGCAAACTCCTTCCCTAGCTCTCCCCTCCTCAACCTTCTCCAGACTGCAGCCTGCAGTAAAACAGCCCTTTGGTCAACTGAGCAGTCCTGTTATAAAATTGTTGACCAGGAAAACAGAAGAAAGTCAGCTGCCTCAGCGATTGCATAAAAGAATGATTAATGACAATATTTGAGCTATTTTCTTGCAAATGAGGTTATTGGGAAGGACACATTGAAATTAGCTTTCTTCACTTACTCCATCTTCAGGAATTTATTATAGCTCTAGAAAGGAGATAAAGGCTGTGAAAACTACAGATGATCTTAAAAGAGTGGCCACAAGCTCAAGCCACATACTATGATGGAAGTTCTCAAGTTACATGATAGGGTAAAAATCCAAGGTGAAGGGTAGATATTCAAATGGCAGAGCTAGCAAGATTGCTGGACTGTTGCTCCTGAGGCAATATCCTAGGGGATGTGCTCAGGAGCATGTTTCTCTGGGCTAACAAGGCAATTTGGGAACTGTCACTGGCAGCAGGTGCTTAACCAAGGGTAGCAGAGGTAGCAACAGCAAGGGGTGCACCAGTGTGGAACTCAGTCAAGAGCTGCATCACTCAAACTGAGCCCTGAAGGGACTGTGAGGGGTATGTGCACCAGCAGGGCATTGCCCTGCTGGAACAGGCCTCAGTTATGCCTCAGGTCTAAAGGGTTGAGAAGAAAATGAAACAGTTTTGTCCCACCGCACCCTCAGACCTCTTACAGGTTAAACACTGAGCACAGGGCTCACACAACTGCTTCCTCCTCTCCAAAAAATGCCTGCACCTCACATCCTTGCAGTGCTTGGTTATGATCTCTCTCGTGTCCCCAGATACCACAGAACAGGCAGGAGTGTTTTGCCAATCTTCCATCTGTCCCCAGCATGCCAGGGAATGCTCAAGAGAAGTGGTGCTGGTGGCAGGGGAGAGGCATGGCATGTGACAAGACCTGAGGTTCAGGACGTGCCTCCAAGGTGGAGCTTTTCCCCCAGTTCAGCACCACCACCCAGTGACATCCCAGCGCTGTGGACACCCCAACCCTCTGGCTGGACACGGGTCCCAGGCAGGGACCACTGCAGTACCACCCCCTCAAGAAGAAATTCACACATACTCTGCTATGCCTGAAAGGAAGAGGGAGAACACCACTAAGAGACAGAGCCAGGGGCTCCTGCAATGGTCATCAGTGAGTACAGATATTATCAATGCACAGCAGGACCGAGACTATTTGTGAATGCGGGAATGACTCAGCCAGTGCCACAGCAGAGACTGTGCAGCTGATATATATCCTTTGCATAGGAGATAAAAGCTTAGAAAATAAGTCTACAGACCTAACAACAAAGGCAAAATTCAATGCAGATTCTGACTGCAAGAGCAGAAAGCATCCAGAGGAAATTTTGTCATTTGATGGGTGCAAAAAACCAATAATCCCCCCTTTTTTAAGACATGTTCAGAGAGATTTAAAGGCTTTGGAAGAGTAGAGTAGAGAGAACACATGTCTAGGATTGACAAACTGAAAAGATCAGTAAGCCTGACCTATGCTTTGGGTGCTTGGAGAAGAGACTGCAAGGGATTATTTTATTCCGGAAAGGGAACTATCTGTATCAATAGTAATTTTAAAGTCACATTGAATCAAATCGCAAAAGTATGAAACTACATCCTTCCATGGACAAAGGAGTAACAGAAAGTGTTAGATCAGGATAAAAACATTACTGAGATGGACAACTGCCATTTTATTGGCAGACAAGCCAGGAAAATAAGAGGTCCTAGAAGAAGCACTCACAAGTTCACTATCTGAAATAGCATCAAAACTTGAAATCTTTCATCAGCTTCCATCTAATCCCTGCCCAAAGGTCTTTGACCCAATCTAGTCCCAGCTCAAGTGTGTGTTTAATCCCAAGCAACATATTAAAGTTCAAATGTCCAAAGACATCTCCTTAACTAAAAAATTCATGTCTGACTGTTTGTGCTATTTGGATTCCATGGCTCTTTTAAGAAGCCACTCAAGGTCAGTAGGACTTAAAGATATCTTCATTTCCATCATGGGCTGGAACTGGGCACATTATATGCATTTAAGAGTTTTACTATCCTAAAACTTTAATCTCCTTGTAATTTGCTCCCCACCTCAGGTCTGGAGACAATAACGTTTCCTTTCACCATTTGTCTGTCTGTTAAATGTAGTTTCTTTGGCTGTGAAGTCTTTGGTTGTGAGGACCGAAAACACCCTAGAGCAAGAATTGTATCTTCTTATCTGTTTTAATAATGCATAACAAAATATTGGTAATAACCTAATACAAAAAGCAAGATCAAACAAACCAAAATATTCTCTAACAAAACTAAACCCTTCTAAAAAAATGTACATTCCCTGTTCCTCAAAGCATCAAAACCAAATGGTTTTGAAAACAACATATTCAATCTTCCCAGCAACTATTTCATCTTTTGTTCTCAAGAGCAAGAGTTGGCATATATGTCTTGCTGTTGAATAGGGAAGAAGATCTAAGATACTAGCCATAAATTGCTTATCTTCCCAATAAATTAGAATCCTCAGACCTAGTCCTCTTCCTTTCCTCTGTGAAAAGACAGGAAATGTGTCTTGCCAGAGCGTGCTAGTCGTGCAAGAAGCAACAGTTCTTAAAAAAGCTATGAGAGCTCCACACGAATTCTGCAACATATCTGGTGGCAATGCTGACTCATGATGTATTTACAAGCCTGGACATAGTATTTAATATGCAACATTCAAAGTAACAAAGTGAGCATTGAATAAAAGTGAGAAACAGAAAATCTGACTGAAAGTTGAATTCAGATGTTCTTCTGAAAATGTACCCAGAATAGTATCCCCTAGAAGAATTTCTGCATTTTAGTCCCAGTATGGGGAATTCAATCTTGTTTCTTTTCAGCATTACATTTCTCCAGGAGTTTAAGCTCCGTCTTAACTCTGATTCATGTCCAGAAAGTCCTGATTCTCCTCCAGAGACCCGTCAGCTCAGGTAACCCTCCTTTGGGCCAGACACAAAGCTATTGTAACCCAGGGAGGTGTGGGCCACCAGTCTGGGTCCAAGCACTCCTCTGGTGCTTGTCCGTATGTGCCCCCTCTTCCATTGCCTGATGCCCGTCTTCCCACCTACAAGGAACCCTCTTTTCCTGTAACCCACACAAGCAATATATCTCTGAATGAAAAACTATCATGTCCCCAGATAAGACTGATTATTTCTCTTTTAAAATTAAAACAAAATGGGGTGCTTTATGGAAGCTCACAGTTGAGCATTTCTAGACATGATACAGGGAATTTTGCCACTTCACTCATCATTGTAGTTTCAATGCTCCCAATGGTTTTGGGCAAAATCCCTTTTTCAGCCTAAAGCTATTTCAATCACAGTCTTTGCTTTGAAGGCACTCTGTCTCTGGGAAAAAGCTTTTATCCCTGGAATGAGAATTAGGCCTAATTCTTCCTGTGATATTTTGCTAGTCTGCAAATATTCCTGAAATCTACTGGCCTTTTTGGTCCAGGAGCACTGGCAGGGCTAAACCCTGAGTCCTTGCACTGGTGGAGACATGATCTTATAGTTAATCCTACCTAAGACTAATTTTGACTAAGAATTCATTGTTTCCCAATGAGAATACACCATTTCCTGACACTCAATGTCAAACTGAGTCAGGCTTGAGAGTCATCATTGCTCTACTTAATGCCTCCCACCCAGGATGTTAATTACTCAAGCTATGGAAGTACCCATGCAATAAAGAAGAAAATTGGGGCACAGAGACTGACATGTGCAAAGGCTGCTGCTCTCTTCCCAAAAGCTACAGTCCTACAGGTGAGGCATCTATTATCCTTTTCCCCAGTTTCAAACTGTAGCCTGCACAAACAGCCCAAACCCACTGTACAGGCAATTCAGACACCTCATTGCAATCTCTAGGGGTAATTTACAGTAGCTGGTGTCCTCAGAGGTGGTGCCTGCCAGGATACAAAGCTTAACAAATCCACTTTCACTCGTACCTGCATCCCATGAGCTTCAAAGGACCCAAGGAAAATAATTTTCTCTTTCTGTTAACACATTGTTCTCCTTGGAAAAGCACTTTGGGAAACCCTGAAAAGGAGGGTTATACAAGAGCTAGAAATTATTATTACCATTATTATTACTAGTACTACTACAAGTCCTCCAGACAGGCTTCATAGCACTGCAGCATACAGCACTGAGCAGTCAAAAAGAGGTTTTGCACCAAGAAATATCTTTAAAACAAGCTTAGTGATGAATCACTTAATCGTCACATTTTGCTTTACCATTGCACGATTGCATGCAGCATAAAAAATATTAATTAATTCCCACACCAGCAGGAGGGGAGGAACTGCCAGTTCAGCTCAGCCTTAGGTCTCCGCAGTTACAGCATCTCATCTCCCACAGGAGAGTTCAGAGGAAGGTATAAGAAATCTCACAGCTACGGAGAACAGAAGAATCCAACCTAAAGAAAATTCTCATTCTAACCTCATGTTGTTTGAAAGCTAAAGCTAAAATGAAAAGACATTGTTCCTCACCCAAGGCAGACAGGCAGCACCTTGTGGTTCTGACAGCTAAAGGAGAAGGGGATGTTAAATTATTTGCCTAAGGCATTAGGGCTGTGTTTGCATTGAGGAAACTCCCTACAATATGACCACATCAGTGAAAAATCCATATTGCAGTCCTCTGCATTGGCTCGGGGCAGGGCTTAAACTGCTGCAAACCCCACTAGAGTCTATTTTCAGATTAAAAGACATCATCCGTATGTGCAAACTGCCTTAGGGGTGGCACAAGTGACAGCTCCCAGTACCAACCACAGCAGACCAGTCCTGAGCTTGATCAGCCAGAAACTCAGCAAAACACAGGTCTGAGTGTGGAACATTTTGATTCAGCTGAAGCTCATGTTGTGATATATAGTATGGTAAAAGCAAACCCCTCCTTTGCGGAGAGCATTCCCTTTCCTACTGTTCCTGCTCTTTCCACTGCGCAGCATTGCAGCAGTGAGCAACAGGCTGGGCTGTGTCACGGGGAAACCCCTCTGCTCTCGTCACAGGCTCATGGCAGCCCATCACAAGCAGATGTATCTTTAGCTTTGGCTCAAAGATGTTTGTGAAGCTGTCTAAATAATTCATCTTTAGGAGTTCACGTCAGCCTTTCCAAGGGCGTGCTCCATCGAGAGCTGTCTCCTGCAGCTGACAGCCAGAAGTCCCCACAGTGCATCAAGCTCCTATGGAAAACGTGCATCAGGACTAAGGCAGCTCATCCTCCTGCACTGCAAAGACCAGGCAGAATGAATAGATTCAAACTCCTGAGACAGACCGTTGTCTCATTTTGTTCCTGCTGTCTGCAGTGCTGCTGCTGGGTTGTTATTTGCACAACAAACCCAGCCCTGTTCTGCTCGATGCGCAGGAATCAATACTGCTCTTTGGCAGGCTGTGCTGTTATGCACAGTAATGAAAGCTAAAAGGGGCTTCCCTGGGAAATAGAAAGCTCATCTATCACCATTAGGAACCCACTGATTATATGATAATAATTTCTTCACCAAGTTCATAAATGCATGACAACATGAGAAGACACTAAATTGCATGTAAAGATTTCAAATGACAGATAATCTTCCACTCTTACTAAGCCCCAGAAGCTTCCTCAGCCCTTTCCATGGTATGCCATAAAGCCAGTACCAGCAGTTCCCAGAAATAAAAACAGTTTATTGGACAGCAATTTCTTTCAAAGTGAAAAAAATAAGTGAAGGGATTGAATTGATTGAGGAAGACATTGCATCCAAGCTGACTGAGACCTGGACTAGGTACACAGGAGAACAAAGCCCCGCCAGTAAACTCAAGGGTTTGATTTTGAAAAATTTAGCTGCAGCTCCATTTTCCTTTGTGGAGGTTTTGCCTGCCTCATCCCAGGCAGTCCGTTTTCATGCACACACTGCCTGCATGGCTACGTGGCAGGGAAACCCCCATCTGCTCCCATTGGGTTTACACTCAGCCGTGACAAATGACTTTAGCTTCAACTTTCTGCTAGGAGATGCATATAGAAAATGAGGTCAAAAAGGCTCATTTTAAATAATTCATTGTGAAAAATTCTCCCTGTCTTTTCTAAGCCTGTGCAGCCAAAGAGGAACCACCAGCTCTCTGGAGCCAGAAGAGCTGATTCCATGTGTTTGCTCTGCTGCCTGTGGCTCTGCTCTATATGAGGGACGGCAAAGGCGGCACCACAGCAGGGGTGTGGGAGTGGGGAGATCTGGATTACTCTGTTCCAAGCACCAACTGTCTCCATGTGTCAGCCTGGGAGTGTGAGATGCATCAATTTGGAGATCAGAAGGGACAGGGTTGGTGCTGGATAATCTCCACAGTAAAATCCCCGATCCACACGACATGAGAGGTCAGGCTGATTGATCATAATAGGGGGAATGCAAGAAAATCTGTGAGGGACTATTAGAATTATCTGCCCTGATTTTGCGGTGTAATGCAGAAATTAACACACTAATTTTTTGGAAGCCATTCCGTTGTTTTTGTTAAGTGAAAGAGAGCAATTTGCAGTGGAAAGACCTGCTGGCAGACAGCATTTGGGTTCACTCCTTGGTTCATCTGCCCTAGCAGCTAATCACTAATGCTTTGCATACACAGATTTTTTGTTTTGACCAAACTGTGTTGACATGACTGTTCCTGTGTTCAAGGGCCTCACTCCCCACGTCTATCCTGGTTTTACTGCAGCACAGTGCTTCTCCCCTGACTGCAGGAGATGGCACCACTTGAAAGGCAGAAGAAAAATCTCCAACCAAAAATAAAAAAACAAACAAACAAAAACAAAGACAAAACAAACAAACAAAAAAACCAAAAACCTCCACTTTTAGTGCAACATAGTAAAAGGCAGAGGAAATCCTAATAAAAGGATGTGCTGGGCTGGGAGACACTGAGGTCATAAAATCAAGTGTCTGTAATCTGCAGCAAAGATGCTGTTCATGCTGTCATGTATTTATCCAGTTTGTTGGCTATTTCTGTAGGCTCACTCTCCTTCCAGCTGTGCTTCTCTTTCCAGAGGGACTGACTGACTCTCATTTTTCCTCAGGCTCTACACACTCTTTTACAAGCATCTTACGTGACAAAACAACCTAATTTCAGTTTATCTGTCCAAGCAAATGGTGTGTCTGCACTTTGGTACTTGGCAGCACTCAACTGGGCAATTGCTTTGGTATAAGCTAACAAGTTATTGGTGTCCATTGGGAACATGCAAAGGGTTGTTCCAAAGTGGCAGCAGCTGCCAGGGTCTCATTATCTTCAGAAAATCTCCACATCTCCATGTCAGTCTGTTATAATTAAGCTATTGATTGCCATTACTAATCAGCTTTTAATGAATTTCAGCACATGTATGCACTTTCATTTCTGCCTATATCAACTTATTTTGAGCATCAAGACAGGTAAGACCTAAATAAAAAAAAAAACCATGGTGGTTTTCTTTTAAACAGAAGGATTTCATTATTTTGGGAACCACCTCTCGATCACTTTTTGCCTAGGACAACTTTTTGGAGACCCAGACTTAGAACACATTGATTACAGGGTTGTGCTTAATCTTAAACCTACATGTAAGTTTGAAGAGGTCCACTCATGCATCTTGAGAGAGATCATCTGGAAAGGAACATTATCTGGAGGGGAACTGTTTAAAAGGGCATATAGTGATAGAACAAGGAGGAATGGCTTCAAACTGAAATAAAGTAGGTTATTATGGATATTATAGATATTAGGAAGGAATTATTTACTGTGAGATTGGTGAGGCCCTGACACAGGTTGCCCAGAGAAGCTCTGGCTACTCCATCTCTGGAAGCGTTCAAGGCCAGGTTGGATGGGGCTTGGAGCAGCCTAGTCTGGTGGAAGGTGTCCTAGCCCATGTCAGGGGCGTTAGAACGAGATCATCTTTAAGGTCCCATCCAACCTAAACCATTCCATGATTGCATGATTTGATGTTCTTAAGCTGTTAAAACTGAAAGAAAGCAATGCACCTATCGAGTGTTTTACAGAGCTGGCATTCAAATACTAATAGCAACAAGAACATAGACTTCTCCTGGGGGATACAGGGGGCTGTAACTGCTTTTTAATGAATTCAGAATAAACATTTCCTGTAGAAGGCTGTTTTGCAAATGATGTACAAGATAAGGAAAGTAGAATCAGAAAAGTTGTTCCAAGCACAAACATTAGAAGAAAAAAATGTTGAATCTTGACTTTGTCCAGCATTCAAAAAAACTCCCTTACATGGTGTACATATTAACTTAGTAATCAGATAATGAGTGTGATCAGTACAGTCCACAACAGCAACTGGACAGGCAAAGGTGCTACCAGTCCTGCACAGAACATCATCAATCATGGCAGGAATGGACATTAGAAACAGTCTCATAACTTTTCAGGCTTATATTTTGGAAATGACAGCCTGGTCTTGGAGTGCAGGGAACATTCCCATTGACATTCATTTTGGTAGCAGCTCAAGAAATTTAATGCCCTCTTGGAGGCATGAGACTGTGCATGAGATTGGGCTTTTGCATCAAATTGAGAGCAAAGGAAGGAGGGAGTTAAAATAATGCTATAATGATAGCCACCAAATAGGCTTTATTTACTCTCCTCTAACTACATAAATACCAGTCTGCAGTCAGGTAAATGCATTCCTGATCAAGCAGTTTTATAAGCATAAAATTTACTCAGCTGTACCCATAACTTAATAGGCCAATTATTGATAAGAACACGCTGTCTATGCCAGGATTAAGAGCTAAACATAGGTTTTCTTAAAAAAAAATGCATCAAGAAATTAAAAAGCTATGTGGTCATTATTGTTAATAGCATGAAGGCAATGCCTAGAGACATCAGCTAGGAACAGAAACAAGTATGCCAGGAGCTGTATAAAGAGGATAGGGCAGTGTGCACCAGAACAGGCTGAGAATATCAGAAGAGGCATAAAAATACAGAGAAGGAACTGCAGGCAGCAGGAGAGCCACAAGGAGAGATGTGTGTCATCCAAGGGTCATGAATTGTCTGTGCCTGGGTTTCTCTATGGGATGGGTTAAACAGAGAACATGGAAGTTACTGGGAAGAAAAAGGGAGGCCAAAGGGTAGAGAGGCAATGCTGAGTTAGAAAAGACCAGGAGAAAGGAAATGGGATTACTGGCAAATAGCAAAATTGAAGCAAACTGTTAGTGGAACAGTCAGGAGCTGTGATAAGGACAGTCCATGTTCCAGCACAGAAAGGCTTATGGAACACACACAGCCATGAAGAGATCAGAAGACACTGTTGGCAATTTCTCACCAGCCCACAGACTGGGTGTCCTGGGAGCCTGAGGAGGGTAAGCACAGATTCTCTTCTGATAAGATCCCCCAGGCTCTCACACACTCCCAGGTGTTTCATTCCTGTTGCCTTTTTTAAGCTCTCCGAGTGTCTGAGCCTGGTAACACTTCTGCTTACTTAGCAGTTGCTTTTCCTCCCTCAGCTGTCACACTCCTTTTGTGCCTTCCCAAGGGTGCTTTCCTTAGCTTTCCTTATGTCCTTTCTGTTTTCTTCAGGGAGCCTTAAATCTCTCTGGTGCAGCTTCTCTTCTCATCACGTAGAGGTGGGAAGTTCATCACAAGTTACACAAGTTACCTTCTGCTCCTGGCAGAACTGCAGGATAAGCTGTGTGTCTGCCTGTGTCTGTGATGAAAATTGCCTCCCATCACCAACATCCCAACCTCCAAACAGGTATCAGTCGGGAAGAAAAATTACCTGCCTGCCTTAAATAACTTGATGGAGTGTGTAAGTGCTGGACCCTGAGGAGGCCTCTCTGTTTCTTCAGCTTTGCCAGGGCTGCTCTGCAGCAGCAACCTCCATCTAGATTTGCAGCCTGTCCACACGTTGCACACACTGCTGGGTGATCACCTGGTGTTCCTGGAGGATGAAATACAAGTTCACCCTCCTCAAATGATCCACAGGAGCACAGTTTCCTGGCTGAGGCACAAGCCTGGTGCTCAGCTCCTGTTCCAGCAGAATCATCTGCCCATCCATCCTCATAACATCATCCCTTGACTGATTTTTGGCAGAGACAAAGGCTCCCTAAATTACCCTAAGATTTGTCTGCCATGGGATTGCTAGGATTTGGACACAGCCTAACACAGGGGTTAGCTTAGACTGCCTAAAGAAACAGCAGCATAAGGTGCAGGCAATAAGGGCTTGGGTAAAGGATGTTGACTGAGCCACAGTGTCTCTGCTCTGCCATGAGCAAAATGAGGATGAATTTTTTACTGATCTTTCCCCCTCTGTCTTAACTGGGACTGAGTTGGGATTTTTTTGGCACAAGAGAGTGTACAGCTACGTGCAGCACTAGTTTCAGTCAGTCTAAGCTTGTTTTCCCACCATGTTACAGGATTCTCTCCAGAACCCGCTACATCAGGGACCATCTTCCCAGACAACTCTTGGCTCATGTCATCTTTCTCCTTCCATTTGGGGACAAATATCAATCTCAAATGACTTGCAGGGATCACAAGGAAGGATGACTAATTGCCATTTAAAGTGAGTCCTAAGATCTAAAGCACTGGGCACATCATTTTACATGATGATCATCATGCGTTGTATGAATGCAGCTGCCTAAGTTATTTATTTATTTGCATATGCATTAATCCACATTATGTATGGAGAAGTGATACTTGCAGAGACACATTGAGCATGCAATACAATGGCTAAATTGTTTAAATAACATGAATGTTTTTCATTTAGTTCCCTGTGTGAAAAGCTGGGTTGTTAATAATTAGTTTCCTACCTCCAAAAGAGCACGCATGTTAATTAATTAATAGTTGCAAAGTACTTTGAAGTTGCAAAGCACCATAAGAAAGCCATCCATTATTATGTATAGTAAATGTACTTCTAAATGAAATAATTTGCTTATTTGAAATCATTTCCCTCCTCAAATCCCCTAGAATCCCTTATCCATAATATTAATTAGCATCTACTAATAAATATGTGTGTATAAATATTCATTTTGAGCTTCAGGAGCAGAACTGCTTTTCCACCGCTGGTGTGCCAAGGATAAGACAGAGTGGCATAAACAAGCACACACACAAGCGCAGTCGTATGAGCCATGTGCCACAGACAGGGCAAAGCAAACACTGTGCTAGAGAAGAGTCTCCGGGGTCCAACCGTGCCAACGTGGACCAAGAGACGTGGGTGTGACTGGCAGCTCTGTGGTGATTTCTCTGTGGCCTTGGACAGGTCAGGGGTGCATCAGCCGACTCCCTCAGCCACAGCCCCAAAAGCAGAGGGGTTGCACAGCACAGCAGCTGGGGTGCCTGGGCTGTCAGCAGAGAGGGGATGCTTTGACAGCATCATCCAGCCCCGCACCCCACGCACAGGATGAGCTGCTGCTCCGAGGGGTCAGTGTCTCTCCTGACACGTGCTCCTGAAGCTGTCAACAAGAAACTAAGCCTGGAGCTCCATCTTTCCTGTTTTACCCAAAGTCTCAAGTTGCATCAGAGAACAGGTCTGGAGCTTTATCTCTGGAGCTTTATCTCATGTCCCGTGCCAGCTTTTATCTTTGGACTTCAGGCCTCAAAAGCTCATGGTTTTCAATTCTTCAGTGGTTTGCTGTCTGTGGATGTTACAGGCCTGGGTGCAAAGAGATTTCAGTTTCCTGACAAGTGTCTGTGAGAAAGCAAGGCTTTCTCAAGGACGCTGCAGGAAAACAATTTAGAAGTACTGTAAACTATGGTCTTGTTATGAGACCAAAGAAGAAAACACATGAGGTAAGAGTTACTGGGTCCAACCACTCCCTTCTGGAGGGTGGCTGGTCAGTGAACCAATGACCTTATGTTAGTCCAGCGTGCTAAGGTATATAAGCACCTTTGTAAATATAATAAAGAGGTCGGTTTTCCATCTACATAAGACCGTCCGTGTCGTTGGTGCCCGGGCTCGCTAGCAACAGCTGTCGCCTCACGAGGAAGTATGTCATGTTCAAAATCACATCCCAGGTGAATATTTACCTGACATATGAGAAATTACACCAAATGTGAAGAGTCACACAGCCTACCGAGAGTGAAATAGCTCAGCAGGCCCTCCAGTGCCTGAAGTCGCTCTAATTTGCTGCTGCAGGAACACTCAGCAAAGAAAACAAGCACCACCACAATGCTGCTGTGATGCCTGTAAGAGCTGTTTGATGTGCAGGAGGCTGAAAAGAAAACTTTGGGATTGGAAGTTTATGGGGCTCATCTTCTCAGGATTTCCCAGGCACTGAAAAAGAGCTAAAGAGCCAAGTGCTGCCATGAGAGATAGACACTTAACATTTTCTGAAAGCTGGGGTAAAGTGTTTCAGGCTGCTGAGCCACACCTGCGGACATGGGTGACGGTTACCCCACCGAAGCCAGAGGCACCTGCAGCCTCTGGTTTCAGTGCTCTGGTATTTCCCAGGTGGAGCATGATAACAAGGTAGTAGTAAGCACTCCTAAATCTACCATCAACTTTCTGAGTGACAACAAACAAGACACTTTGGATCATAATTCCACTGATTCAGGAGAACTGGATACTACCTGCTTTCAGTTTCTATCTCTTATGGGAGAATTAAGAGACCTCCTCCATAGGCTTCATATTCATTAAAGGTGACCTCACTTGAGACCTCTTTTTTGGGTGAGTGCAATCAACAATTAAACTTCCCCAGACTTTCTAAAAATAACAGGCAATTTCTTGGAAGAGGAAATTTTCTACCTAGCATTGTGTAACTTAATACTAGGCCTCATTTTGAGGGACAAAGAAAAATCAATTATGACCTAAAAATGAGTGGTTGCTTAGGTACTGAAGATTATGATGACAATCCATTTACATTTATTTTGTGCAAACAGAAAACACCAGTGACGAGCAGTAAAAGAATTTTTGAAAAGGTCAATTTTGGCCAAACTACTGAGATTGTCAGCATCACTGACAGGGACAGAAATTTAAAGGAAGAAATCCTGGAAGAAGACTGCAGTGGGAATTGTTCACAAATTTTCTATTGGAGGCTCCAGAAGTCAGAAACTTCCAGTCATGGCAGTGCTCAGTTGGGAAAAAAAAAAAAAAAACCTTCTTAAATATTGAAAGGGAACGTGGAAATGGCAGCAAGGCATTAATTTTTATATATCTGTAGAATCAGGAAGAAAATGGAAAGGAAATGGTAATTATAATTTACAAAACCCTTGACTGATAATGAGGAAATGCAGGGAACAATGAAATGACCAATGCAGATATTTTTTTCAATGTGAGTTATTGCTACAGGCACAGAAAAACTGTTCTTAGGCAAGTAGAAAAATTAAATTTTCAGAGGATAGGTATTTTTGTCTGTATATCAATCTGAGCAGGAATTTTATACTGAGGGTGGAACAGAAAGATTGCCATCTGTGAAGAAAAGGGGATGTGAGGTAGCATTTGCTAAAATTAAACACTTTTTAAAAACAACAGACACGTATCTTGCACCAAGAGCCTTTAAGGGATGAGGAACTCTCAGTAAAGTTAATTTCAACAATTCTTGGGAAACAAAATTTCAGATGACTGCAGGATTACCAACATCATTTGAATACTGAAAAGTATAAAAGGGATTAACTAAAGAATTACAAATCAACCGAGCTGATGCCGATCCTGGTTAAATAACACTGAATTCTGGACTAAATAAACAACAATTTGATGAAAAAATGTAATTAATCCTTCAGCATGATCTCACAGAAAGTGTTTTTTTCAAGCTATCCCTTTTTTGGATTAAAGAACAATTGTTCAATTAATTATAGTGCTTGTATTTAAAAAGGTGTGAATTAGTACCCCACAGCACTTTGACTTTAAAATCTTTCAGTAACATACAGTGGATGGGTTAAAACTGGCTTTACTGACTGAACTCAGCAGATAGATGTCAATGAGAGATATTTTTTTAGACGCTGTTCCCAACAATTGCTCCTTGGTTTAGAACTGTGGCCACTGACCGGTTTTACCAGGGAAGTCTGCAGTGATGCACAGGGCAGTAGGCAGAAAGTAAGGAGAACAACTCTCTTCTACAAAATACATCATCTACCACAGCTAAAAAATCAACCCTGAACCCAAATAAGGTGATTCAGATGGAAATTTTTCATGGATTACAGTCATGACATGAATTCTTGCTGCGGTAATGAAAAGGGGATGTGTGGTTTATAAGAGGGATATCAAACAAAAGTGAGTAGAGAGACAAATGTGGAAAGAAATGGGTTCCAAATAGACATGGAGGAAAACTGTCCAACAGAAAAGGTAATGAAATGGAGGTAGATGGTCTAAAGCATCATTAACTCAACATGATTTCTGACTTTTAAGAAGAGATTGAACAAATACCTTTCACAAATGACTCGGATATACTGATGTGCTTTGGTTTCTGGTTTAGCAGTGGACAAGATGACCAGCTAAGGTCCCATCCAATCTTACATTTTGAGATTATACTGCATTTGGCAGTATATATCTATGTATCTACTCCTGCTGTTCAGAAGAACATGAAAAAAAATAGGAAGAGTTCAAGGAAGTGCTTTAGAAAGGTAAAACACTCAGAGGTTTCAGTCTTTCTCACAAAGTCCTCTCTCCTCCATCAAAAAGTAGAAAAATTACCCTCCAAGATAGTTTAATAAAACTGGACTCCAGAAGAGAGAAAAGGTTTTCCCCAGCCCTACATCACTACAGTGGCTTTTTAATATTCCCAAATGCCACATGACATCTAGTGAAGCTCATTAATAATACAGGATAATCATCCACTGGATTCTAATGAAATTTTAGAACCTATTAAAAAAAAAAGATTAAAATATCCTGGAGGCCTACTAGTTACTTGGGGTTTCTTCCTCCTCCTTCTCCATTAAATCATTGGCCCCAAACTTAACACAAAGGGGCCAGTCAATCACAACCATTTTTATCTGCTCTCTTTGTCATCATTTATCTGCACAGCTTTAAAAACAAAAGCTGTACGAGACAGCGTCAGATCCTTCCCCTTTGTGCATCCCATCACCTGTCGCACTGCTCTTCTTAAATCTTTGATGGGAGCCTTCAGCATTCCTGCAAAATAATTTATGCATTTTCCCCACCTCTGCAACTACCTTGTGACAAGAACAAGAAATCACGGAGGAGGCTGCAATTAATGCGCTTCCACCGTCTGAAATCAGTGCCGTGAAATCAGTGCCCAGCCCTGTCACAAACATGCAGCAGCTTTGTCTCTACTGACAGAGCAGCTCAGTTGCAACCTGGATTGCTCTGACCATGAATCACGAGTGAAGCCCAGTCACACCTGAGCCCCAGTCTGCAGTTAATTTAGTGGTTTATGGTAAAGGAAGACTGTAAATGTGACATCTGTACAAAGATAATCTGCTCGACTGATCCCTTCCTAAAGCTGGGGCTTATCTTCACTGAACAATCCCATGCGTTGAATCCTTCAGATGTGAAGTTAATATTTAAAAGTTAATTTGTCCCATTAAGGTTATCACTTTTAGAGGAAATACTAATCTGTTCTGAAGAATATGGAAAAGTGGAAATCAGGGACAGACGTACTTAAAGAGGAGATGTTAACAGAAATTGATTAAGCAAAGAGCAAAACATCACCAGAGTTATACCTGGAGCATCTTCAAACAGTTTGGAGAAATTCATGAGGGAAATTATGGGAATTCATAAGGAGCTCAAAGGGAACTGCTAATCAGAGAGGCAAAGTCACTGACACCGCCTCAGGGGATCAGTGTTGCAGCCTGGTTTTGAAAAGCAGCTGAGCAAAGTCCTGGGGGCCTTGCTGCAGATGCAGGTGAGGTGTCGGTGAGACACTGGCCACCAAGGGACTCTCTAGTGCCACTGGCTCTGCCTCCCAGCACTCAGGGAACACAGCTAGACTGAGATCTCAGGAGTTTCCAGCAGCTGGGCTCCAACACATGGCAGAGCCTCCTTCATAATAACAAAGATTGGCTTTGACATTTCCAATATTCTAAAATATAAAGAAAAAAAAGCAATATGTATATTTTTAGGTACTCTTCTATATTTTTCCTATAATAAATCATAAGGGTACAAAAAGAACCCAAGTTTAAATTTAAATATTTTCAAGAAGCCTTTAAGAAAAGTATATCTGGTATCAAGGTCTCTTGCGTTTATAAATATTATAAAGTATTATAAAACAAGGTGGCAAAAATTGTGAAGAAACCCCAAAAAAGGATCACAAAGTTGGTTTAGGTTATTTTTCCTCTTAGATCTATGAACGTTATCTTTTCAGTAAGCTGTTAAGATGGAAGATGACTATTCCCTTTAATTATGTTGGAAAAGTGACGAATGGGGGAAGCAGAAGAGCTGTTTGAACTGAAAACCAGCATTGGCAAAAGACAGAAATGAATATACACAGGCTGTGCATAAATATAGATATGGATTTGAAAGGTTTTGAGCCACTAAAATAGCAAAAGCCTTGAACAGTCTTCAAATAGCAGCCGTGGGAGCAAACCAGCAGGATCCATGTACCCAGCAGTGATGTGCAGATGTGCCCAGGCTCTCTGTGCACTGTTCGCTCTTGGGAACTGCCTGGCTACGGAAGCATGGGCCTCAGTTTGGGTTAATTTTCTGAGTATTCCAGCTTTTTTGCTTCCCTCTCAGCTGCCTTCGTGGCCCCTGTGGAGCTCCATTCTCAGCTGCTACTGACACCTGAGCTCATCATTCACAACTAGTGCGAGTCCAGTAGTGCACTGCAGTCCTGTTCTGAGCCCTGTATGGACAGACTCTAATTAGCCTTCACAAAGACTTTATTCACTTAAGGAAAAGGCCACATTGTGTTCCTGCCTCGGAGAGAAGAGAACAGAACTCAGTCCTTGCAAAGATTTCCTTCCTGTCCTGGATTCTTCAAATGGTGCTCGATTCTTTTCGGAGAAACAAATTAAAATCTCCTTCATGCCTACTTTTGCCATTAGCTTGCCTAGGGAGTCTGAGAGCTATAAAGTCTCTCCCGGTGTCCAGGCAGAGATGCCTGAGCACACGAGGCAAGGACCAATTTTACGCCGTGGCCGTACAATGAGCAGCCCACTGCAGTTCCCGTTTACCAGGTGCACTTGTAATAACACACAAGTAAATGGGATATTGTCTCACACAAGATCTACTGAACAGACTTGCCACTTCTCCCACTTTACTGTATCAGCTATTTCTCCTTTTGCCCTCTTAATCTCACCCCCATCTTTTTTTTTTTTTAAACTATGAGTCTGTTATGTTTCAGAAAACTGCACTTTTGCTCTTCTGGAAAGATACAATAGCAGCAGACTTTCACAGGCAAATTAGAACTGAGTCCCCAGGAGAAATGAGAAAATTATGATTTCTATATTATCAAAGGGTTTTTTTAAGAAAAGCAAATTTGAGAGAGCTGGAAGTATTCCTTTCCTAGTTTGTATTTTGGAAAGATTATACATGCACATCCATCTCTGTGACTACTTGGTAACATAAACCTTCCAAAGGCAAAAGGAATAAATAAAGAAGATTAACGTATATGTTAAGCTATATATGTTAAACTGCTATAATTATCACAGAAGGCCTCCAGTGGTTAGGACTGCAAGGAACTCTGCAGGTATTTTGGGATCTGTGTTCAAACTGGGAGTCAGCACCACTAAGAGACAATTTTTAAGAGATAGCCAGGTCATCTGTAATTCCAAATTCAACCAAAAAATACATCTAAACTTCTTTTGAAGTGTTTTTGCCTAATAATTATAAAATAGAGACAATATAGATCTGAAGAGGTTTTAGTTGGGTTTTTTTTCCTAATTAGGAGCAGGTACAAAAGAAAGATTTATTTGGAAATAGCTTTGCAACTCTTAACTCTAAAGAGGTGCTAGCCAAAACAGCTATGAAACTTATTTTTGTAGAAGGATCCCTGTGCTTCCTTCAAACACGAAGATACAGGCAATACCAGAAAAATATAGATATATCTTGAAGTTTGTGCTTTACTATTTTAACAAAGGCTGGTTTATAACCCGAAGAAAAACTGGAATATTTGACTGATCTTTATATAATCTGCTTATTTTCAATACCTACCTTTTCAGCTTCCCTGGCTATAAATAGGCCTCACTTGCATGACACAGCAAACCCACAGATTCCTCGCATCTCTCTGCACTGTAGATACCCCCAGGAGTCTGCAGGAGGGGCTTACGAATCATCCCTGAGCTGTCCAAATTGCATGAGGAACGTGGGCATAAGCAAGGAGAACCCACATGAGTGGAGCTATGAGCTCCAAAGGGACGTGATCTCGTGGGCACAGGGCTGACTACACGAAGTCTCTGCTGCTTATCCCTTGCAACGAAGAGCTGCTTCACAAAATCATACTTTACATTTAAACCAGCCATTAGAGTTAAGACCTCCTTAGACTAGATGCACAAACCTGTTTTTCATAAAAGCATTTTTACTGCTTTAAAGCTTTTATTAAAATGCCAACCAGCCGGTTACAGTTGATTGTTTCCAGCGTCTGCCTGCCCGGTTATCACTCAGCTCATAACACTGAAAGATGTGTGCTCCATTACAGGCTCTCCTCTCCTTCTCTGGAACCACATTTTTTACTCACTACTGTTCCCCAAGTAGTCCAGAAAATCTGGAATATCAGCTTCTTTTGCTAACAATATTCTACTTTACATTAACTTTAGGTGCTCATATGGCAAAGGATTTGTGCTGTCTAAAACAACAGGGAAAGCTCCCCCCCCAAAAACAATCCTTCATGTCCAAAAAACCACTGTATTTAGAAACAAACCAATTTATAGAAAATGTTATGTTAGAAAAAGCACTAACAACTTTAAGCAGAAAATAAAAATTCTGGGGAAAATATTCTTTGCGCTGGAGACTTACATTACTTAAGGTGGAAACAAGTAGCAAATCCTAACCACTCACATATCCACCCATTTGGGTCTTTATGCCACGGCAACAATGCCATTAAATTCACAGTCCTGTCACCCAGAAGAGGCTTGTAAGGAAGCACTTCCCTGGGTCCATCAGAGGCCCAGGGTGGCAGGTAGGGCTGCAGGCACAGGAGACACGGTGATGGACTCCAAGGATGTGGCACTGCTGGGAGGGACCAGGCCCCTGCTTTGGCTCTGCCATCGTATCCCCTGCCCCTGCCACAGCCAGAGAGGGGCTGGAGAGGTGACTGTAATGCAGAAATATGAATAGCTACAACTTGGAAACACTTCTCCATTCGAGCTGTGAAGGACTGAGTTTGTGCCTTGCAGGTCTGTGAGTTTCCAGGAGTGTCCCTGTTTCTATCAGTGACAGTGCCTGGACAAGCACATTACACACCAGGAGACAAGTCTGATAGTTACTGTCTGTTGAGAGATATCAGCATTGTATGATAATCCTGGAGACTTCTACCTACATCATGTTTAGAGTAGTGGAGGATAATGACTGCTTTAATGATATTGCCTTAATTCATCCAAATGGAGAAAAAACCCTAGACTTTTCTTGTTTATAATATGTCTATTATCCAGCCACATTGTTCAATTTCAATAAAGTAATTTGTGAAGTCAATGGTGACATTTGAAACGGTTACACTTCCAAGTTAAAGCCACATGTAGAGACACTGAGCAGCTTCTCCTGGTACCTCTTCAGTTCACCAAGTCAGAATTGTGGCATAAAAACTTTTAGTACCTTGGAGATCTTTTGAGGCTTTTTGAAGGGAGCTCTATAGCTGACTACTACAAGAAATGACGGAAATCCAAAAGACATTTTATCCATCTCACTTTTAATGTTGTTCAGTTGTTGTCTCCAAAATAAGCTCATTCCTCCACAACCAGCAATTTTCTAGCCAGAGATTTAAATAAATCAGCAAGCAGTGGTGTGCCATAGCGGCATTTCTAAAATTAGTTGCACACTAACAATTCTGATTTCCCTCCTCTGCTCTTCCCTGGAATAGTCAGGCTACAGAGCCAAAGGACACAAAACTGAATGATAAAGATAGGCAAAATGTCTTACAGCTTTGCCAGAAACATATTTTTGGCTTTTATGCACTACAGGCCTCTCTGCAGCCAGTTTATCTCTTAGTTCACTTCATCTTCACCAGAACATTCAGCCAAGTTCCAGCTCAGCTTCTGATGTATGGAAATGACACTGTTTCTCTGAGAGCCTCCAGCATGCTATTCAGAGCTGCTCACTCATTTTCCTTTCCATTCATGCTGTCAGGGATAACCTCCAACGTATTGACAGACTAGACAAGGATCCTTCTGGAAAATCCTCCTGCAGCTGAATCGAGAGAGGTACTGGAGCTCATAGTTTTTCTTCCTGAGACACAACAAACACCTTCCAGCAGAAAGTGCCCATGTGTTTGCTACTGAAGTGAGCTCTTTGGACCCTTCAGGTTTCATCCAGGGACTACCTCCTGGCATTTTGCAGCTAAGACTGAGGAGCTGGCATGGTGCAGAGGCGCTCCACTAGGAGCACCCACCGTGGTTTTCAAAGCACAGCATGTTGTCCTTAGGAAAGCTTTGCCACTGAGGGCTGGGCTTCAGACCTGATGCAGAGCACAGCCCAAACACTGCAAGACCATCTTCACCCTGAGTCATGGTTCTTCCTGTGCTTTCCCTGGCCTCTTGCTGGGAATAGCAGTTTCTCACAGATCTGTGCCAGCCCTTATTGATCGTGTGTCAGATCTTTATTGCACTCACCCCAAGTCTATTAGTTGCTCTGGCATAAGCTGCAAGAGGCAACGATGCACGAAGCTGCATTGCTGTTTTTTTCTAATAGCTTTTCTTCAAATGATCTATTCCTGTGATATATACAATATTATTAACAGTTTATAATGAGGGCAAACTGCAAGTTCTGCCAATGCTTCCTGGTTCATCCCTCCTCTTCTCAGTGTAATTCCCCTATTACACTAAAATGGTAAGGTCTTTGAGCAAAGACCAGTTTGTTATTTGCATGTGCAGTGAGATTACAGACCATAATGTTCTTGCTGCTGTTGCAACACACTTCTTGTCTAAAGTCCTACTTCCCATGAACTGGCCTTCCATGTTCCTTTTTTGCTCTGCCTTCCCTAAAAACTGAAAAATTGGCAAAGTTCAGCCATTGACCCTCCAAGTTGCAGTTATCAGTGTCATCTCACTGTAACAGGTTTTGAGCATTGAATGACAAAATCTCACTTCCCTTTCCAGCCCTTCTAGCCCATCTCTCCTCACTGTTGCTTTCCTCCCCAGCTAAACGAGACACCTTGAAACAAGACCTGCTCGTTGAGAAGCTGCAGATGGCGAGAGCTGGACAGCCCAGCAGCATCCAGCACCTGTGTCAATTCTGCCCCCACTCCCTGGTTGCAGCAGCACCACGTACGGGACCCAGACACACAAAAACAGGCTTTGCTTTCCAGAGCTGCCAGATACAAAGCCAACCTCAGCCTGTCTGCGTAAATCAACAACAAAAACAACATACATGGGCTGAGCACTTGCCAGCAGAAGGATCACAACCCACCTCAAGGTTTGTGCATCAGATTTAGCCCATGTATCTCCAAAATGCAGCAGCAGCTGCCGTCAAATGCTATTGCTCATGGTGGCCCAGAAAAGGAAGAAAACCTCAGCGTTACATGATTCTCTGTTCTTGATTGCCTCCCTAAACCCTCTGCATTTCCATCAAAGATGGACCACTGCAATGCAGGAAGGGCAGAGATGAGACAGACCACGGGGGGTGGGACAGAGGATGCACAGAGGCTGCATTTCTTAAACTCTCCAGTCCCCCAGTGTCATTAGGCCTGGGTAAACAAGAGTGAACCACAAAGTTCAGGTTAAGGAAATTAAATAAATCCATCTAATCTGCCTGGAGCTTGCATATGAATCTGAGTGAGATGAGGCTGAAGAACATGTTTGGAGAATAAAGGTGGATGGGACCTCCAGAAACTGAACTGGCCCCAGCAAACAAGTGTATTAGACACAAATATTCCACCCCATCACAGGCTGTGTCTGAGCAGCCAGCTGTGCAGCAGGACAGCTAGTGGAGTGACCATGTGTGACACACCAGCCATAAAACATGATGTCCTTGAATTAAGGCCATCCAATTTTTACCCCACTCTCTTCAGCACTGTGAGAAGAACAGTCCCCAGGTCCTAAAGTTGGTAGCTCCTTCATCCCTGGTGAGCTGCACTGATATAAAAAATCCTGAATTAGCAGCCCTGAAACATGACAGCCTGTAGTTGGTTTGTCTTCTCTCCCTGGGAATGAAAACAGCTTGATTAACAACAGTTTGTTTGTCCACAACTTGCACTCCCACTGAGCCCCCCTCAGCGTGGAGTCCACACTCTCAGGAACAGTGACACAGCAGAGGTACCCTAAGAAAGTCATTTAATCTGTGGCATAGGCAAAGACACTGCCAGTGAGGATCTCCACCTAGCAGATGGCTTTTGAACATAATTTCAGGGCCAGTTAGAGGGGACAGTCTCTCAAATAGTCCCTGATCATTGATTCCCAACGTCTTCCCAAAACAACCATGAAGGGCTGAATCCCCAGTTATCAAAGAACACTTGCTAATATCGAACCATTGCTGGTTCTGGAGTAACACCTCTCTTTTCCACCCTCTTCTCCTTCTTACTGATCCACCTTTTTCACACTCTCTTTCACTGTCTCGAGCAAGGACATCTATAGTATGTATAAATACACCAGAAATAATTTCTGAGATAGGAGAAAAGCACTTGCTACATCCAAATAGGAAAAGGGGTGCAGTCACTGTGTGGTACTACACTATTTCAAACACGCATTCATAGGAATGTCAGATATAACCTTTGCCATCACATTCACCTCCTATTCATTTTGGCTTATCAAATGACTGCACACTGCTAATAGTGTCCTTATCACCACTAAAAATGATTTGGGGGCTTAAAAAGGGTGCCATGACATGAAGATTAATCTCCAACTAAACCCCTGATTTTATGCTAGATTTGCTGACCTAATCTTGAAAAAAAAAAAAAAAAAGACCAACCACAAAAAATCCACCACCCACCAACCTGAAGGGAATGCCCTATAAATGATACTCTAAATGATATAAAACCATTAACAGAGAATTACAAAAGGTCTTGCACCTTGACACCGTGTTGCAGGGTAAGGCATTATATAAGACACAGAAGTAAAGAGACTGAAACTTACTGAAGAGAAGTGCTGTCAGGTCATGAGAACAGAGAGAACAGCTTAAACCATCACCCCATTATGTGCCTCTCCCAGTAACTCTTTAGGTTTGAGAATGCAGTTTATGTTTGAGAATGAAATGGTGGAGTCACCATCCCTGAAAATGTTCAAAAAACACATAGATGCGGCACTTCATGATATGGTTTAGTGGGCACGGTGGTATTCAGTCAAAGGCTGGACTTGATAATCTTGAAGGTCTTTTCCAACCTTAATGACTCTGCTTCTAAGCTATTCCTTTTCTCTTACGTTTAACATGCCTGAAGATGCTCTTCTTTGGTCTCTCTCTTTATTCTGTAGACTTTCTTCAGGATTTGCAGCTGACCTATGAGCGAGTAGGGAGGTTCACTGTTCCAGGACATCCCCAAACGGCCACAAAGCACACTATCCCAGGATTTTGGCTCCGAGAGCTCTGCTCTGCACTAGAATAACAAACGAAGCTTAAATCTCCTGCTCTTTGGGTGTCAGCATGTAACTCACAGCTCCGTGCTGCCAAGAGAACTTGACAACCACGACATGTACAGAGA
The DNA here is from genome assembly GCA_013400975.1 of Atrichornis clamosus. Lineage (NCBI taxonomy): Eukaryota > Metazoa > Chordata > Aves > Passeriformes > Menuridae > Atrichornis > Atrichornis clamosus. The sequence goes on along the minus strand of WBMZ01007512.1, from coordinate 16,581 downwards.
CAATGGATACATCTCAGAAATCACAGTCCCTTGGCTCTCTGCAGAGCTGGAGCAAACAACAAACGTTCAAGCAACAAACAGCTGGTGTCCTCCACTACCTGGCCAAGACTTCTCACTGCTCACCAGGTCATGGTCTTGTCCTCAGTCCACCCAGAGCACACGGGGTCTCCCTGTAGACCAGCAACAACATCAGGTTTCACACTGTAGACACTTTGCAATTAGAGGAAAATAAGCAACTTGCCTGGAACAGGCACCAAAGCACCAGGGAGGCAATTAAGTTTTTTTCTCTATACAAGCAACACCTTCATTAAGTGTTTCTAACATGTTCACCTATAAGAGTAATCTTAATTCCACTCTTCCTTCTATTTTGCATCTCACAATGATGTTATTCCTCTTTCCTCTCCCTTTTCCAAGTTTATTTCCAACATCTCCCTTGCCTCCTTCTCCAGCTCAGTGGCTGTTTTGTCACTATCATTGGAACTGCATTCACAGCTTCTGGCTTCTTCCCTGTATTGTTGCTGCTCTTACCTCACTCTAAAAAAACATGGGCTTTATTGCTTTTTTTTTTCTTTTTTAACCAAGTGGGCTGAAAATCATTCTTTTTTCCCTCTGGACAAGGCAGACATCAGACAGGTCCATCTGTTCTCCTTGCAGGATCAGTGACAAAGAGACTGCATGGACACCTAAAAATTACATCCCACTCTTCAACAGAGTTGACAGCTGAAGAAATGACCATATTGCAATTGTTTTTTTAAATAACTCAAGAGATACAGCTAGGTATTTGTGCTCTGAATAGGATAACAATGACTTGGAGCCCTTTCCAACAAGAAAAAAAACAAAATCAAAACATCACATTCTCGCAATCTGTAGGGACTACATTGACCAGAAAGACCAACAACACTTTCTGACCCCAGTCCTGCAAACCTGTGTTACATGAGTTTTACATTCTGCATGCACATGGAGCCTGGGGGACACCAGCAGAGGTCACCACAAGGTGAGCCTAACAGGCATCACAACAAGGTTTAGGTACAAGGCTGAATCAGAATTCAGCACTGCAGAAATTTGGTGATCTTGGTTCATGTGTTTACCTGCTTTGAGAACGGTGTTTCAGACTTTGGACTGTATGACATTTTAGTACTTGGCCAAAAGGGAAGGATCTGCTCTATCCCCATGTCCAGAGTACTTTAATGAAGTTATTATCCCCACAAGGCCTCCAACAGTCTGATTAGAATAAGATTCCTCTTGGTGTTTGTAATGTAGATGTTTATGTCTAAGCCACGTATTGAAGCTCCTGTTACAGACAAGGGATATCTGTTTATTTGGCACAGTCGCTGGTGATCAGGGTGTGATATATCACTGTCCCATTTACTTCAGGATGAGCTGAAGATCAGCAATGCTCCTGTAGCAGTGGTTTATACCAGCATCTGAGGAGATTGAAATGACACATTTAGACATTTACGGGAAAGACATCTACACTTAGTCTTAAGAATCCCAATACAATTACTCTAACTGCTATTACTTCAGTTATGTTACAGTATGATGTTAACAATACAGTTAAGATACAAGTAAATCTCTTTCTCCTGAGCTCCTTCATTGCTCATTTGCTTATCTGTTGCTAAATTAAAAAAAAAAAAACCCAACAAAAACAAAAGACCAACAATTCCCAAACCAAACTTATTCCTGGTTATAACTTGAAGTCCTGCTTTATCACCAGCCAAAAATATACAAAATTTTTGACTTAGCCTATATTTTGCAGCTAAGGCACAGCCTACAGCTGTCTTCTAGAAAATTCTCCAAGTTTGGTTTAAAAATTACAAGTGGAAAATTGCTAATTTCTTGTGCTAATTCCTCCAGCAGATATCTGCTCCCCTATTAGACCTTATGTGTAGCCTGAATTTATCTTACATCATCTTCCAATCATGCTGTATCATCATTTATGCAATTAAAAAGCCCTCTAGTATAACAGAAACTCCATCTTCATAGCCTGGAACAAACATTGATGGAGAACTCAGATTAATGCTTATAAACACATTATCTACTTCAAGTTGCTGGGAAATTAACTCATGGTAGAATAAGTGAAAACAAGCATTGCCAATGAAGACAGATTTCCATCTGCTCAAAATCTCTTTTCTTCACTCATCTTAATGGTGTTTTCTTTAGAGTTACTGTTTCCAGAAAACTATAAGGTGTTACTCTATAACAGCAGATTTTCCCTATGGTATCCAACAAAATGTTGCTTCAGGGGTGATTATGGCCTTCTTTGGTCTCTGAGAGCAATGTTCTTTCTCATCCCATTTGCTGGGGAAGGTGGTGACTCAGGAATTCAACCCTGACTAAATGCTCAATTGCTCGAGAAAGTTGCTGTCCATTTATTGGCACACCAATAATGGACACACCAATTTACTTTCTCTACTTTACTATTGGCACATCCCATCTTTAATCTCTTGGTTATCAACATCGGCAGCAAATGGAGCTGCAAACCAGGATATTGTATTATCATCTTGTCCCTGGGAGCAACAGCTGCAGATGTGATTCAGGCTATGCATGAAGTAACATGCAGATCATGGATTATGTTGTGCTCCTAAACCATTTCCTTCCACCACTGGGACCAAGGACAGATATCGGTTCCATTTGTATCCTTTCTGGGAAGAGAGATGGGTGTCCACCTCCCCTTTTTATTCCCTCTTTCTTGGGAGGACAGCTGAGTCAACACAAGAAAGCTGTTCCCTCCAGAGGTCATCAGTAAATCACTCTTTCCCTAACACCATCCTTAGCCCTGGAGAAAGAGTGATCAGGAGCTGTGACTCACAGGTGTGTGGGTCTGAATCACAACAGCTCTACGAGCTTCTCAAAAAGGGATCTGTTTGCGCAGGGACTCAAACTTCGGGCCGTGCCCAAACCCAAAGTCACAGGTGGCCCAGTGGCAGGAGTCACTGACGTTCCCTGACATCAGGGACCTGTGAAACCAGGAAAGAAACACTAATGACGTTGAAACACGAGGTGATTCAGACAAAATTCTTGCACCTAAGCTACCTTGATCCACATGGACAAAGTAATTCTTGATGAGTCCCTACTCTGAGGGAATTAGAGGCACAGTTTTAATCCTGACATAGGTGAACTCAATGACAAAATCCAGTAAGTTAAAAAAAAAAAAAGGTAAAAAAGACCAAAAAGTAAATACAGCTATGAATGGATGAGACAACTTGTCATGTCAACTCCATCAACCTCCTATCAGCACCTAGGTCAAGGGATTTTAAATCAGACTGAACTCTGCAGTCCAGTCACATAAAGTAGGAAAGGATGAGGGATCACACACAAAGCAGAGCTGGAGATTCAGTGATTGGTGCTGTTCTTCAGTAGTGAGGTGATGAATGCCATCAAGGGAAAGAGGGAAGATGGGACTGAGTGAGGGAGAAGGAGAAAGAGATGGAAAAGTCAGAAGAAGTTGTAGAGTTGAGACTGAATGATTCTTCTGAATGATGATAAATTTGTGCATATATCAAATTACAACATCAGTAAAAAGAAGATAAAGATAAGTAATTGGGAAAGGTTTCCTATCTTCAGTAAATTCTACTGACTACACTGAAAATCACCCCTAGCGTTTCCCAGTGTCAGTACTTCAAACACAGACAGCACTGGTTTTAGTTAGCCTAAAGACATGCAACTTTCTTTGTAGCTAAATATGACATTGTTTCCTCCGTGGTGGGCTGACCTGCCCAGCAGCTCTGTCCACATGTTACACCTCACTTCTGTCCAGACACACTCAGGATTGAATGTAGTGGGAAGGAAGAAAACTCTCCATGACTCCAGGCCTAGAAGCCTGACCATTTTGAGAAACACATTAAACAACATATTCTGTGAAGAGCAACCAAATTTATTGTTCCTCACAATACAGTGTAGTTCAGATCTTGGAAATGCACAAAACTCAACTGCATACAGCCCCAAGCACACTGATTTGAGTTTGAAGTTAACCTTGCTCTGCAGATGGGGGCTGGAGACCTCTAAATCCTTCCAAACTAAATAGTTTTACAGTTGCAATTTTCAACTCCCTCCTACAGCCCCAATATCAGACACAATCAACACCAAGGAATGTGCAGAAAGACAGCAGTTCACTTGCATAACTTCTCCAGGTTATCTGCACTGGATTAGTTAACTGAATAGTTGGATTTATGAGGGAAGAAAAAATCCTCTCTCCTCTTTAAGGAGCAGAGAGGGAAGAAAACCTCCATGTTTATATAAACCATCTCCCAGCATGAAGGAAACAAGCCATGGACACCATAGTGTGAATACTGGCAGTTCTGGAACAGATTGGTGCTCACTTATTACTTTGCCAGGGGATCTCCATCTCTCCAATTTACTCTATTCCTCAAGCTGTGTTACCGTACTGGGAGGACAAGTCTGTTGTGGGAGGGAAGTACCTCGCCAGAGGTGCAGCACCTTGATCCTGGCCTTTGGTACTAGCAGAATATCCATAAAAATAAAAATATTTTGTATTGGGTCCAGAACGAGCTTGTGGTGCAGCAGCCAAATCCAATTGTTCTTCTGATTGTAATAGATTTACTCTACATTTGCACTGACATCACTAAAAGAGGTTGCTGGCTCAGTATTTCTGCAGAAACCAGCAAAACACAAACTAGCAGCTGTTAAAGGAATACACCAGCACCCAAATACACTTCTTTATGTCAGGCATTTGCATGCATCCATATTTTGTACAGTTTTCTGATGATTTTCAGCATTAGGTTCAATTATGCTGATTTCCTGCTTCAGCTGGTGTATGAAAGTGAGCATGCCCTTGAAAATACCGAGTGGTGCTTACATCTCTGCAAAGTCTCCAATTTTATACAGAAAACTGTAGCACTTAAGAAACTGTCTGGGCCTATGACTGGCCCTCATGATCACCCTCATTCACACCAGGCCATTCAAACTGACCTTCTACACTTGTTACAGGCTTTAAAAAGACAATGTTCAAGACATCCTCAAAGTGTTCTCTGATCCCTAAAAGACACTTGCTAGAAAGCAGTGTTGCCTCTTCATTGATTTGGGGAGGTAACTTTGAGTGGTGGAGTCAAGAGGAGCAATGCAAATGCACAGAAATTGGGAATAGGCAGGAGCAGGACTGATGCTGGCAAATTCCCACCAGGTTAACTCCTCTGTCCAGGAAAATCCTGAATGGCCACAAGAAGATGAAGGCAAAACAGAGTCAATCACAGCCTTAGATTGGAAGCCCAGTACAAGAGGTGGTTATGTCTGGGTTCGAGTGTGACCTCAAGCTCAACTGCAACCACAATCATAAATCAAAAGTAAAAAAGGGCTCAGGGAGATAAAGCACATGGCAAAACAAAGAACAAAGGGAAGGTGGAATCCCAACTAGAAAAATGTCTTAAAGCTACTGAAATAATATTTTCTTTGGCATAATGTCAGGGGTGACTGTAGGCTTGTCATGGCCTGGGATACCACGTAGTCACATATATAAAGCTCTTGAGGAAAGAAAATTAGAATTGAGCCTAATATAATTAAAAGCCTATGCAATAATAAGAATCATATTCCTCTTGCCTTTAGAGATACGACTCATCTGTCTGAACATGGCTTTTACTGCAGAGCTTTACCAGAGAGCACCTCCTGCTATAGACAAGGGGGAGTGGCTCAGTGGAGCTGAAGCTGTGATTTACCTCCCTGTAAAGAAGACCCCCACACGTGCTTGGATGAATTGCACCTTAAAGTCCATTGATTGTATTGACTAGATCTCCACTGACTATAAAGAGGAGATAAATACCTACTGCACTCACAGAATTGTACAAGAACATATTTACATTTAGCTGTCTTCATGTGGCTTTGATCCTTGCCTCAGGTCAGGCAAAGTTTCCCAACCCAGAGGTGTTTTCAGTGTAAATACCTAAATTTAAATTAGTTCCATGAGATCTCTTTTGTACTCAGCAAAAAGTTTCAGGCGCTGCAAGAGGTGATTAATCTCACCTATTTTAAAACTGTCTTTAGAATGAGATTAATTGCACTCCAGAAAGTTCCATTTCCTGTTTTTCTTCAGCAGCTATAAAAGTATTCCAGACAGCTACCTCAGATAATGTGCTAGATGGATGGATCCCATTGTGGAGAGACTGGCACTCAAGTCCTGAGGAAGAGCAAGGAAATGCAGTTTGTTGAAGTAATTTAACACTGAAGAGAGCAGTGTATTTGACACTGTGCTGTGTGATAGCACCATACTCTGAGAGCAGGAACTGTCATGAGCCTGCCTCTGCCAGAAACCACCTCTGCACCCGGGACCCAACAAGGTAATGGAGCAACACCTACGGCACTGAGTGAGACACAATCAATATCAGCAGCAACACAACTAAGAATATCTTCTGCCATGTTTTACACAAGTAAGAAGTTTGGTAATGAATGGTCGGTGGGATCTTCCTCCTGGATTTTTATCACAAAAATGTACTTTTTGTTAATATGCCAAGATGTGGGGATGAAGTGTTTGAACCTCCATGGGAGTTTGATCAGCACAAGAAGTGTTGAAACAGAAAAGGCAAAACCCATGGCAAAGTCCCATAAACAGCAAGAAGAAGATATGTAGAATATAAAATGTGTTATTGGACACATACATAGGGTGAAACTTGTATTATTTCAGTGAGGTAGTATTTATTGGGTCTTTGTCTAAGTGAAGGGTCTTATCTCAGGGGTAATGATTTTAAACTAAAAGAGCATGGATTTAGGTTAAATATAAGGAAGAATTTTTTTACAATGAGGGTGATAAAACACTGGTACAGGTTGCCCACCCGATCCCTGGAAACATCCACGGTCAGGTTGGACAGGGCTCTGAGCAAGATGACCTAGCTGAAAATTCCCTGCCTATGGCAGCAGGGTTGGACTAGATGTCCCTTCCAACTCAAATTATTAAAGGTCCCATCCAACTCAAATTATTCTAAGGTTCTATCCCCAAAAAGTTGCTTTTTGCATAGACGTAGGAGGATAGCCTCAAAGTGGTAATATCTCACATATAGGAATTATGCCTATTCTAGTAATCTGAAGATGCTCAGCCCTGCTCTCTGTCCATGAGGCCAGCTGGCATGACCAGTGCCCACATCACTGACCTCACGTGCCTCCAAAGAAGGGTGCCCCACTCAGACTCCTACTGGGAGAGGTCCCAGGCCTGTGGCAACACTTGATCTGTGCTCAGTCACTCAGTCATCTCAGAAAAAAAACAGAGCTCCGGCCACCCAGTCAGTGTGTGCCACTGCTTGGGATCATCCCTGGCACAGCTTTGACAATTAGCCTAGACATGGTTAATGACTACTTTGGGCACAAGGAAAGCTGCTGTCAAAGCTGCAGAGCAAGGCTGGTCCTGGGCCGTGGCCCTGTGCATCTGGTGCCAGGGCACAGACGGTGTCTGAGGTGTGATCTGGGAGCCTCGGCTGTGTGCATTGAAATTCTCCCAGCACATCTCACAGGAGCAGCAGTGTTAGCAAAGGTAGAAGAGCAAATTCCAGCCCGTGTAATTACCTTCCTAAAGTAATTCCCCTGTAATTTCAATCAGCTGCTCTTGACATTCCCTCCTCAGGGTGTAATCCCTGCTCATAAACACTGAGCCCTGCATGGAGAGACATGAGGGGAGCAAAGATAAGCAGAGCTGATGCTGCACTGCTGAGAACTGGCGGGCAGCTCCCTCCCCACCAGGCGCTTTGGGGATTTCACTATCAGTCCCTCAACAGCTGCACGTGCTTCTCCTCCATCCCCACTGAAAGCAGAAAATTTACACTCTAAATTTACAGGCAGTGGGGAATGCCCTGTAAAGAGTCTTCTGGTTTAGGATTAACATCTCTGCCGTTCACCTAAAGTTAGGTATCTAATGGCTCCTATAAAACACAGAAGAACTAGGACATGAGTGGATTGGGGCATTTAAGCTTTCAGCATTGCTTTAGCTCTGCTCTGTTGGTGGATGGCACCAGGAACAATTAATTATTTTGTTGCGTGAAATATACACAATGTCAAAAGCATGAAAAATCTGAGATAGGAAGCTAACAATTAAATGCACATCACAGAATGAAATAGATAGCCAGAACTAAACATAGCTTGAAACTCAGGTTTGAACAAAAAGAAGTGAGGAAATATTTACAGTTTCAACACAGGTGCAATATCTCGTAAAATCTTTGGTTTAGTATTAATTCAGATGACCAGGAGAAAATACATGACATTAAAAACTGGGTTCAGAGCTATAAATAAAGCCCTAATAAATGATATGGTATCAACCAGAAAGCAAGGAAGTTGTTATTTAGTAAAATGCTGAATGGTGTTTCTAGGTCTGGCCTTAGTAAGTGCTTCCTTAATGATCCAGAAAAAGAACTAAATTGAATGTTAGCAAAATTACAAGGTACTAATCTAGGAGGTGATCAAAACTCTAGTGAGGACAGAAGAAAGTAACTATAAAAAGCACATAAGAGTTAAAAAAAACACCACTGGAGAGTCAACACGACAATCACAAACTAACACGGGCTGCCAAACAAGTGCAAAACACATCCATACAGCTCTCAGCCACAGCTCTGAAAACAGGGGGACAAGCAATATTCAAGTATCCATAAAAATAAATAAAGTGTGTAAAGTCAAAGGAAGTAAAAGACATCAGCCAACCCAGAGAGGATGAGGATTCCTCCACTGTTGCTGACATACAATGGACCTGTACAGCTCCACCACCATGTAGCAGCAACTGAGAAAAAGTAAAGTGGGAAAGACTCTGGCAAGACTAATGCATGTGGAAGAAGAGAGTGAGATCAAATGCCATCTCAAGAGACACTGGACACTTCTCATGTCAGGGCCTCAGCACCTCTCCAAACTGAGACTCAGCAGAGTTAGACATACTAAACCTCCACTTCAGCTTGGTTTGCACCACTAAGGAGGACAAGGTGGTATCCTGGTGACTACAACCAGAGGTGGCTACCAAGCTACAGAAGGGATGCAATGTGTGATGGATCCTGCGGAGAACTGGAGCTTGGAAGGATCTCACCAGGCCTGGGTAGAACAGCGAGTTGGCTGTGCAGAGGAAGGTGATGATAGCTTATGCTGCTTTCCACCAAATCCCAGTCACACTCCTCTGCTTTGGATTGCCTCAGTGTCACCTTGGATGGGTTCCTCCTGACATCAGTGGGACCTTTCACTGGCTTCAAATTAAACATACTGTTTGCTCACTTAAGGCTGAAGAAGGCAATTTGCAGCTTTCCAGCCTGGAAGTTCTCCCAGAGTGCCTTTTTCCAAAGTAGGTTACCTTGAACCTAAATATCTCGGGGCATGTCCCTCTCTCCACAGAAAATGCTAAGTTTCCCAGCTACCATCCTGAGACAGAAGGTAGCACACACTTAACAGCTCTTGTGGACCATACTCCTTGCAAGGCTATTAATATTTAAGTTACCCCACTTAATACAGTATCTGCCAGAAGCAATAGCAGATGCAATGTCTTCATGGCTCCATTCCTTCTGTAAAGTTCCATACAAGAGAGTATGGCACTATTAAATACAAGAAGGGAATATAACATTATTAAATACAAGAATAAACATTATCATTTATTTATACTATGCAAGTCTGTCGCTGTTGAACCACTGGCAGAGCGAAAGAACCAGACGAGTTCGGGTGAGGCAGAAAATCTGAATTTATTATTTAATTCTAAAACTTGTATAGACTTTCCAAAGGTCGTCCAGATTGGGTCAATTCATAACCTCCCCCTAGGCCGATAGGCCAGGTAGAATGTCCATCTTTCCAGAGACAGTTTTCAATAACATCCAAGCTTTTACCTCTATTTACAAAACATAGAAGGAAGAAAAGTTCCCGTGGGAAAGGTCTGTGTTACCACACAAGTCTGATCATGGCAGTACCCAGCCACCTGACTATATCTAAGGTCACCATTCCTTTTTGTTTATAAACAACATATAAATTATCTTAACACTCACTTCATGGAATTTGATTGGAAATCTTCTTCCAGCTGTTAAATCAAACTCCGCAATTTCAGACCTTGTCCTTGAATATGCATGCCATTGTCTGACCTGACACATGCATCTCAATGCTAAAAAGAGCTTTTTGATGACCAAGATACAGACTTGTGTTCTACATACATGCACAGGTTTGTATGTTGGGTACCCTATAAAGAAAAATGATTCAATCAGGTGATATTTGAAGGCAGGGAGTACCAAAAGAAAGAACAGAAACATGCTGGGTGAGTAGCTTCTGAGGTGACCTTTGGGAGAAGTAGGAACTGCTGGGGCACCTGCATGTTCACTTGCACGCACTCAGGCACACAATTATATATGACTGGCATTACATGTATGTATTATTTTTTTAAATCTAGCTGTTAAGATGCATAGTCTTTAGTTATTATTTTTTCCATTAAATTTGTTTTGAGTGTTTCTACATTTTACAGCAAAATGCGCTAAACAGGCATAGAAAGCCTTTCTCTGCTCATTTTTGTACCAATTCCCTAATCTCCCTCTCAGATTAAATCAAAAATTAAAACCCAGGTGTCCTCTTCACCCTGAAGATGTCCCAGAAGTGCCCAGACCCTGCTGTGCCCCATCGTGATCCAGTGTTTGCTGTGAGGAGCAAACAGAGGCATGTGAAGAAAGTGAGATGGCTTTTATGAACAGAGTGGTACCTCTAACCAGAGTCCAGGCTGGAGATGCTGTAATAAATCTAGTCCTAGGCTTTACTACTGACAATGTCTCCAGAACTGCTGGGCTGGCACTGAGTTGCTCCTCACACCCAGACTCTCAAAACAGAAGAAAAACATGATTTTCTGGCTGCTGTAGGGGCTTTGCTATATCACTGCTCATCAAACTGATTAAATTTGGGACTGTTCAGTTTTATAGACCTTACACCAGGGACTATGACTTCCATTTGAGGGGCCTATTCCTCGGCCGAGCTGGCAGCGCTGCAAGACCAACTGCTGAGTGTTTGCTGCCACTGGCAGTGCTGGTGCCCACCCTGTGCTGTGCCCTCCCTCGGGCGTCGCTGGCCTCGGTGGATCCCAATGCCCATCCAGACGAGGCTGGTCTGAGGCTGCTACTGAACTGGCAGAAGGGTGCTCAGTACCTGCATCCCCAGGGCCTTGGGGGACACTGAAGCACCTGCACAACATGCAGCCGTGTGCCTGCAGCTCCCACGAGCCACTGAGCAGGCACGAGCTGCACCAAAACCTGGCAATTCAGCAGCGTAGTCATGGCAACGTGGAATGCGTGGGCAAACCCACTCAGCCTGGGGGTACCCACTGTGGAGGGGGTCTTGCTCTCGGCACCGATACGCAAGCCCAGAGATTTGAGGCTGTAGATGAAAACACATCTCTTCCCACCAAAGGGCCTGGTCTGTAATTTCAGAGGCAAGTTGGATGCTTAAACAACCTTTGGGCACCTGCGAGCTGCTGAAGTGACTCCACAGCTACGGCTGGGGATCGTGACCCACGCACGTTGCCCGGACAATGGCTTCCCCAGGCTCTGCTGACCCTTCTCATGCCCTCCAGCAAACCCCAGCTGGTCATGTTGGCTGATCCCAGGAGCTGAGCTACGGTCACATCCCCCCAAACCACACACAATCCCAGAGCGGCTCCGCAAGCCTCGACGGAGCTGCAGGAGCAGAGGTGTGTGGTAAGGTCTCCAATGACTAAGACTTCATTATTTTTTACAAAGTATGCTGCAGAATATTTATCCATGCATTATGATGAATTAGCATAAATAATTAAAACAGAACTCATGTTGGCAAATACATAAGCAAAGGGCACTCGCTAATGGACCAGGCTCACTCTGCTGCTCCAGGGACTCACTTAGACACAAGTCCCTGCCAAACAAGCCAAGAAAGGATTTATAATTGTCCTCTTTTTTACCCCAAAACTGCTCCCATCTTGCCCCATATGCCTTTCTGAGCCTGGGGAGTGAGCAAATCTTATGGAGCATCTTCCAAAGGGCAAAGAGGAAAATAATGGAAAGCCCCCAGACCTTCAACCTGTTCCCCAAATCCCATGACACTCGTTTCTGCTAACAGCCCACCTACAATCAGCATGCAAGAGGTGCTTGCTGGTGCTTCCCAGAAATGCTGTGATTTGATGGATCGCATGACTCTGCCTCCTCTTTTTATTCCAGGTATTAAGCAGTACTGAAAGAAGATTGCATGGCAAAGAGAAGGGTTCTCTAATGTTCCCTATGGTTTCCCCCTCTCATCAGCAGGTACATCGTGGTGATCCACACCAGCAGAGTGCAGCTGATATTGCACTCTGCCCCAAAAAGAGATATCTAATGCCAAACCTTTTCCTAGTCTTATTTTTCCATGAAGGTAAAGACTGCAGTTGTCCCAGAAGATGGTATGAAAATGAGAATATCTCCTAATTACCTCTCCTTCAGACTCTCTGTTCTTTAAGTCAGACTGAAAATTTTCCACAAATTGCAATTCCAAACAATCTGTATTATGTTACATTACATTATGTCCTTTAGCCACCAAATATTTTGTGCTTTCAACTAAAAATACACTGGAAAAATAAAAATCATACTTGTTTTCAAATTTTCATTCATGCTATTCATTAATATTTCTGTGCATAAATAAAGCATTTGGGTGGCTTGTGGAGGCGGACAGGTCTCAAGTCTGTCTCCCTGGCCACAGCACACATCCCACGAGGCAAAACCGCAGCGGTTTCCTACCATGTATTGCACTGCCTATCACAAAGGGAAATACAGAACATCATGGGAACATCAGTTATGCCTGTAGCAACACAAGATCAGGAAAGAACAAGGATAGCCTGACCTGCAAGTTGCAGGAGACATTTCCAAATGAAATACCTCAAAGGTTAAATCAGATTTTTTAATTCGTTTTTTTTCATATTGAAAACATTCAGCAGGACTTTAGCATTACAGAGGTGACATTTTTCACGGGAAAAACAAATTTCTCTTACTAACTATGCCACTAAGACATTGCCATATTGCCAAGAAGTCCATGAACCCTGGTAACCTAGCAGAGGGGAACTTCATGGCTGATAGATAAATCTCTTGTCTAGTAGAGCTGCCAGAGAATAAATGTTTCAGATGCCAAAGGAGACAGTGTCAGCTTCTTTAGGGACCAAAGCCCCAAGAATAGGCTTGGACAAACTCAGTTGTGCAGAACAAAGAAAAAGGAAAGATCACAAGGAAAGTACCTCATGCCACTTTCTGTAAATCACTGCCAGTGAAAGCTGAGTGCTAAAATCGCCTTCAGGAATTAATCCCTTTCTCCCCTGCATCTTTGTCCCTAGGGCTTGGTAGGGCCTGATCACGTTCATGCATTTTCCTTGAATTGCATCAATAGACTGAATCATTTCAGTACATCCAACACCAACTAAAGCGAGCGTTTACAACAGGCAGCGCTCAAGCCTTACTTATGTGCACGTTACAGCAGTGAGATACACACAGGATCACGACCCCTTTGCAGCCATATGTGCATTGCTGTATGATTTAACGAGATCCCATCTGCACCACCCTTTCAAAAGTTGTGGCATCCAAAGCTTTTGCAAAGACCTTGTCAAAGCCCCTTCCTGCCCCTCACACCACTCCCTCGGCATGTCTTGAAAGTTGCAACGCTCTTCCATCAGCAACTTCCTGCCTCGCAAACCCTGGGATATAACACAACATAGGAGTCCTTTGCATCATCTCTGCATTAAACACCCCTGAATGCTTGCATCTATAAGGAATTCAACACATCCACCCATGTAGTAACCCCTTTTGGCCCTGGCTGTTTAATCTCTGGTTATTTGTATATGAGAGCAAACATCTTAGTCGTTAATTTTGGGTGCATGGCATTTACTGCAAAGTTACTCAGAAGATGAGACAAAGTGTAGCAAAGTGTAACATTAAGATAAGAAATATTGGACGTTTCTTGAAAATTAAAATGGGATCAAATTTCTAGATTTTATAGAAAGTCTGGCAATCTCTCACCTTCCCAAGGAAAAGTGTAAACTCTTCTACTGTGAAAAGAAGCACTGGGAGACTGCTGAGATGGCACTACACAGTGTCACAGCAGCATCTTCAACATGAGAGAGACTCTTTTAAAGAAGGAAAAAAGGTTAAAAGACAATTCATTTGAAAGCAAGAACAAAGACTTTGGATATAAATTTAGATGCAGCTTCCCCACAGCACTGATCCTGCTCTCGAGCAGGTCTTCCTTCTCCAGCAGCAGGAACAAGCTCTGAAGCCTGTCAGAAGATCTCAGCACACTCTTCCATCACTCTCGGCAGATTCCTTTTGTCGGGTTTGATCCTACAGGGAGGTAAGACCCCCCAGCTTCTACTGAGTTCAGAGGGAGTTGCGACTGAACAGAACCACAGGGGGGCCAACTTTGACAGCAAACCCCCCTGGATGTCCTGGAACGGGATGGAGTGTCTGTGCTGGGCTGACAGACCTATGCATTTTACTTCCTTTAAGGATAAAGACTTCTAGAAGTGTTTTGTCTCATTTTCACTAATGTTGAACTTGGCATTGATGGTTTTCACAAGACTGTTACTGACTTCTGTGAGTCAGACTCACATTTCGGTTTTGCCAGACTGAGTAGTCATCAAAGACAAGTTGACCACACAGTGTCAGGTCCACTCTCAAGAAAGATTAAGCCTTAAAAACATCATTGTTTTTTCCCCATTCTGTGCTCCCTAAGGATCTTAAGGTCAACCACACATCTAGGGAGAGCTATCTAAAATGAATGCTGTAACTTGGAAATTCTTATACCACTGCAAATAAATGTGAATCTCTCAGCTCACCTGAGCCTCTCCAGACACATCCACTGTCCCATTGCTTATATCCAGACACGAGCCTGGGCAGAGATTTGACCCAGCTGCCACAGAGGGATGCGAGCTGCTCACAGCACTCTGCAGTCTGCTGAAGCCTCACTGACGTGTGTGGGGTGGCCAAGGCAGGATGAAAGGGGTGCCCCTCTGCCCAGACATGACTTTCCCCAGCAAGAAGCAGCATTATGCAACGCTGAAAACAACTGAACAGCAAGCTCCAGACCAAAGAGCCTTCCCAGCGTAACACACTTCAAGTGCTGTCGCTCCCTGCCCACTAGCACGAGTTTTCCTGTGGCAAAAAGGGGTGAAAGAACTGAAAAAGTGTCACAGAATCCAGGGTCCACATTTTCACAGAAATGAAGCTGGAAAACAGGACGTGTGTCCCAAGATGTAATTTATGAATAAACACTGAAAAGAGGGGAGCAGCAATGAATGAGTGGAACACAACATCACTACAGTAGTGAATGTTGCCTTGTAATTCTTGCTCAGGGCTAAATCATTGCCAACATCAATAAAAATTTGCCTGAAGGTAAAATCACAGCCCTACACGCAAGTTGTTTATTTGCAGGTGCAAGGACTATGCCAATGATCAGGACTTCCTGAGACCACAATCCATGCAGCCTAGACAGCTTTGTTTGTCTTTGGCGAATAAACCAATTTCAGAAATCACTGCTTAAATCCTCTGTCACATAGGGTTCTGCACACCTTATACTGTCAAAAAACAACAGTACCACCGTGATCACTGATAAACCCCTGGATTTTCAAACACATTAACCACACGAAAGCATACACTTATTTTAATAGGACTCTGTCAACTCCATTCTGTGCTATTCACATAATTATTTTTCCTATATTCCTTATGAAAACTTAAAGCAACAGAATTTTTAGGAATGCACACCAGCCGTCGTTCTCTTGACTTGTCACCTTTGGGCCATAAAGCGAGTTTGTTTCCTCTCAGTTCACTTGTGGTCAGTGTAACTTTCTGGTTGAGAGCGCTGCAGTGCTCAGGTTTCATGCACTACGGGGTGATGCTTATCGGACCGAAACCCGATGGTTTTCATTTGATACTTTCAACTATGGAAGGAATCGGTTCACTCGCGGTTTATAACAGCGAGTTGAACCTCACGCTCTAAGCTGAGCTGAACTGGCCGCGTTCCCCTGAAGCACTTGGAGCCTTAAAACCGCTCCGAGCTTGGTCTTTCTGGCATCCTTTTTCCAGTGCCTCAGACACAGAGGCTCGGGAATGCCACTCCAAGGCAACGTGCAGGTACGGACAAGACAGAGACATAGAGTTAAAAGCTGCTGCTCCTTTTGGAAAACCCGACGACAGAAAAGTAATAAAGCCGCCCGGCAGCACACCCCGTATCAGACCCTTGCTCCCACACACAGCCGACGTCGGAGCGAGCCCCCGGAGCTCCTTACGCCGAGAATGATAAAGCAAAACGGTGGCCCGGGCGCAGCCCCCTGGGGCAGCCCCCGGCAGCCCCCGCCGCCCCGGAGGCGCCCTCGGGAGCCCCGCTCCGCGCTCCGCGTACTCACACGAAGGCGTGATAGAGCAGCGCCCAGCCGCGGGGTCGTTCCAGGGCGTCGTAGATCAAAGTTTGGATGCGGCGGTACCTGGCGTGGTTCCGCTTCACCGGGCGGCTAAGGGGGGTCTTCGCCAGCAGCCCTAGCCCCGGCGGGCTCCGCTTGCCGCCCTCCTCCTTCCCGCCGCCCTCCAGCAGCAGCGTCCCGTCGCGGTCGCCGCCGGTGCCCAGGGCCAGCGAGCCCTGCTCGGGGTCGCCGCCGGCCGCCGCTCGCCGCCCCGC